>VYZV01036276.1:183749-222769 GCA_013401275.1 Pandion haliaetus | reverse complement strand
CCCTCCCCCGCTGGTGCAGCCTGCAGCCCCCGGCCGGGGGCAGCCCCGTTCCGCCCGGTTTCTGCCAGCGGTGCCGCCGGTGCTGCTGCCCCCTGCCGAGCGCGGCGCCGCCGCCGTGCTGGAGCCGCCCTGGGGGCACGGCTGGGCTGGCAGCGTACCGGGGGGACAGACCCAGCTACCCAAAAATGGGGACGAGACCCAAAAAAAACCCATTACGGGGCGCGTGGGAACGTGCGTCCTTTTTGGCCAGGGCAGGGTCGGGAACCGTTGCCGCCCCCGCTGCTCTCCCGCCTCGCCGGTGGGGAAGGCGGAATAGAGGGAAGGACGTGGCTCTGCTGCCTGACTGGGGCTGCTGTTAAACCCGGGGGCACCCAGCGCTGCCCACCGTCGCCGGCTCCAGCCGGGGAGCCATGTGGTTGGCACCCCTCGGGAGCAGGCCCTGTGCACCACCGAGGTGGATTCTCGGGGCTGGCGGACACCGAAAAAATGCTGCTCGAAAGAGTAGGCTGTAGGGAGCTGCCCAAGCCATCCCTGCAGCTACGGGGTTGCGCTTCATCTCATCTGCTCCTCGGCGTTGGATTCCATCACCAGCAGCCTGGGTTACTGGGGGTCCTCCCCATCTCATCTGTGGGGCAGGCGGGTCGGTGTGGCAAACCCCGAGCAGGGCCTGGCTGGAGGGGGTGGCGGGAGCGCAGCCAGGAGCCCCAGCATGTGGCACTGGAAGGGGCGATCGCACCGCGGATGGGCTTCAGTCGTGCTGGCTCAGCAAATAACGGTGGGGAAATTGAATGGGATGGGCTTCAAGCTGGTTGCACAAGGCCCTGAAAATCAAGAAACTACCCCATGGAAAAGCCTGTGCCAGCGTGCTTTCCCTGCCGCTTGTATCCAGCGTTGAAGCTGTAACGGATTCGCCTTCCCTGGGCTGCGATCCCACCTCCCACTCTCCTGCTGCCAGATCCAGAGGTGTCTCACACCAGCTGAGGGACAGAAACCCTGTCTTGGCCAAAAGCCTCCCCATCCCTGTCTCTTCCACACTCATCCCACGAGTGAGCTGGGGCTCCTGCCATGTCCTCTCCTCTTCTCTCTCTGCTTCTGCAGAGTTGAGGAGCGTAAACGTAAGGATAACATGCGTGAAGATGGTGTGCCTCCTCAGTGCAAGAGGTGAGAGCCTGCCATGGAAGGGTACATTACCAACAGCAAGTGAGGTTCAGTCTTGCAGCTGGAGCCAAGAGAAGACAATTCCCTTCCAAAATAATTTGATTGTAGGGAGGACTGTTGAAGGAAGGAGGCCAGGGCTTGAGGCAGAAGATAGGAGTTGGGAATAACAATAAGTCAGATTCTGAGAAGAAAGTCATATTTATGGCCGGCAAAGATTTGGGTCCAGGGGGCAGAAATTTTGGCCAAGAACCTGCTAGCAGAGAAGCGGGATTAAATATTAATGTGTTAATTAACCCTGTAATCCTTCCCTGAAACATTTGTGACAGCCCACATACCAAAACTGGGATGCTGTTCAAGAAAAAAGAGGTCAGCTTCTTGAAAGGTGAACCGAGGCTGCTCACAGAGGCACCTTCTGTCAGGCACAGGAAGGTGGAATCCCATTACTGTCTGCAAATTAAGCCTCTGGGGACTGGTTTCAAACAGAAAAGGAAGGCTGTGAGCTTTGCTGCCTGTGCCAAGGACAGTAACTGTTCAAGTAGATTTTGAGGATGGGGTGCTGGTGAGCCTGTGGCATGAAAGTGCTGCTCACTGCAATAGAGAAGTGTAGGAGGGAAGTGAAAGTTGTTGGGTTTCCAGCTGAACTGCCCTGTGCTTGAGGTACCCACGCTGTTGCCTGCTTCACAGCAGTAGTGAATGCTTAAGCTTTAAAATATTTGGATCTGGACAAAAGGCATTTAGGGTGTCATTTTAGAGCACAGAGAGATAAACCTCTGCATATCACTGCTACCAGCCTTTATCCATAGGATTCTTGAGTTGTGGTATGCTCCAGACAGATCTGGATCCCAATTGGGCCGGGCAAGACTTACTTAGGGAGATGTGTGCATGCCCCTAACGGGGGGGAGGGGGGCTATGGTGATGAGCTGCCTTTTTGAAGACCACCTCTCTAATCCAGCTATCACCCACTGTTTGCAATTTTCCTACGTAACAGAATGAAATGACCCCGTCTCCAGCCCATTTCATTGCTGCTGCTCAGGCCCTGTGGGCAATGTGGCAGCCGACAGGAATCACGCAGCCTGCCTTCGGCTGTTCGGCTGGAGAGTTATCCGCGGCCTGGGTAGGCACTGGAGGCAGAGCATTCCACAAATGGGAGCCTACCTTTCGCTGTGGTAATAAATCTGCCTGCATCTGCTACCAGGCAGGTGGATGGTGGAGCACAAACCAGCGTATAATAGAAATCCTGCCTGGAGAAAAGGAAGAATTGGTGGTAAAAGGGTATTTCAACATATCCACGTGGCAAATACACAAGTCACAACCCCCAGGTTTGCTCTGGCCACTGGTGCCTGCTAAGGGTCGGCAGGCTTGCAGGTGGCTTTTGACCCTGGGCCATTACCCTTTGCACTCTGCCAAATAATTTATATCTTCATATGGCTGGCAGTTGTCTGGGAATCTGTCCAAGCCCTCAAATGAAAGGCTAGGAGAGGGAATCGGTTTTCTATTTCTGGCTTTGCAACTTAACACCTGTCCAATCTGTGGCAAGTCACTTGGGGCCAGATTCTTAAAGAGGTGGCTTCGTGTGGACTCCTCATTTTGGGTCTTTCTCTTGGTTTCCAGCTGTAGATTTAAATGCCTCCAAAATTTAATTCCTCAGAGTTCCCTGCTCAACTGCCACCTAACTCTGGTGGAGCATGAAGTCCACATTACCTTCCACTTTTTTAGTGTCAAAAATCTCCTACTGCTTTGCACACTTGGATGCACCTTAGTTGGATGCTGTTGAGTAATGTCCTTGACTGAACCACTGGGCATTAGATGTTCCTCAATCTATTGCACCTACAGGCTTCAAGCCTGAACCTCAAAACATGCTTCTTGGGTAATCCAAACAAAACATAAGAGAAAATGTTGTCACACGCTCACCTCTCCCTAACCCCCTTTTTTTTTTAAACCAGTAGCTCTGTGGTTAAAGTGTTTGCCCAAGTAGGAGACCTAGAATCACCCTCGTGCCTTCCAGGAGAGCATCCTCCCAGAGTGGGTGGAGTGGGACTCCCCTCCTGAGACCGGCTCGTTACATACAGGTAACTATCTGGGGTAATCACTCTGTTAGATTACCTGTGGGCCTCAGATTTCCAGCTAAATGGGGTTGATAATGCTTTCCTGGCTAATAGGACAGCACAA
Source organism: Pandion haliaetus (assembly GCA_013401275.1). Classification (NCBI taxonomy): domain Eukaryota; kingdom Metazoa; phylum Chordata; class Aves; order Accipitriformes; family Pandionidae; genus Pandion; species Pandion haliaetus. The sequence continues at coordinate 219,442 of VYZV01036276.1, read as the reverse complement.
GAGCTGATTTATCACCATTGTCAAGTGCGTCATGATCCTAGGGAGAAAAGCAGCATAAAAATGCAGCACAGGTAAGATTTTTTGAAAGGCTTGGCAACAGGCACGTGTGCAGTTAAAAAAATGTTACCCTGTTGCTTAATTAGCTCAAACTGCCATTCTCCATGCCGCAGACACACTTTTTCATGGCTAAGTACAGCAAGGATTTCCAAAGAATTAAGCAAAACCTCGCAGAGCCAGCAGCCTGGAGCTCCAGGCTTGGCTCTATATTTACAAGCCTAAATGAAAGCAGCCTGGTTTCCACAGATGCTGAGTACCCACAGATCCCACTTTGATTTGGATGATTATATGCAGATTGAAGAGTGAACCTTTTAGCAGAAGTCCTCACCTGAAGGCCATGGGAGAGGAACCAACTCCTGTGTGATGTTTGCACACCTTCTGGTGGGAGCTGAGAAGGTCCCCGGGAGGCAAAGTCAGTGCCCTCCTTTTATTCAGTAGTCAGCAGTGCCGGGTTAAACTTTGGAAAGCATTTTTTGAAGTCCACTCCCCAGTCTGGAAAGATTTACGGCTGGCTTACAAACTGTCTCTGCCTTCAAATAGCCCTTGCCCAGGTTTGTGTTGCTTTATCAAAAACAAAAGGAAGAGGGAAAAAAGGAGGGAAGACAGAACAGACCTTCAAATAGTTGTCTGTGGAATGGTAATACTCTGTTAAAATTATTCCTCAGCTTGGAGCAAATTAAAGTGATCTTTGCTCCACAAATTAATACTAACGCTATGGTTGTTTATCACGTCTTGGTAATATCACATGGGAATAAAAATATCAACTCTTATCCATTGAAATAGCAGAGATGTAACTGTTTGAGCTTCGCCACTGCAGCAGCTGTTTCTCATGTCCTCGGAAATAATTGGTTGTTACAGAGGCTGTTTAAATGTGAGAAAATCACTGCGGTTTTATAATTAGTTTATTTTTAAGGAAAAACATAACTGCCCTTTGCTAAGAAGGTGAGGGTTTCAGGTGGGGTGGAGGGATAGCAGTGTAGGCACCTGATTTACCATGACATTAAACAGACAGTAAAACCAGAGGCTTATAAATATTAAGATCTTAATCTCACAGCAGAGCTCTACTGGGGGAAAGCCAGAGACAAATAAGGCTTTGCCTGAAACTCACTGTAGGGTCAGGGCCCTGGCGTCCTGCATTACGGAGCAGGATGACTGTGCTGAGAGGGTGTAAATACAAGCAGCTGGCTCTGACAGTAGCATTGTATGAGATTCATTAGAGGACTTAGGCACTCTGTGGCTATTTTTAGTGCATAAATTCGTAAAAGTCTCTCTTCGGGTGCTGCCTCATTCGGAAACACCTTAAATCCACAAACATCTAATGTGGTGGGATTGGGAAAGCTCCCTGGCTGCCGGAACGTCTGCTCTCAGGCGTGACCAGCATTGCAGACTGCTTGGGAGCGACCAGCAGCAGGGTCCCTGGCTCACACCTGGCTCACCGTGCACAGAGCTGGTGGCCCGGTTCCCCACCTGGGTTTAACATTTCCCTTGGTAGCCCCTGGGGAAGAGCCTTGGCCAGCGGCTGCTGTGGGGAAGGGCCTCCGCTGGTTTGCACCAGCCCGCTGGGCAGGAGGGAGTGGGACAGGGCGCAGGGGCGGCCGACAGCATCCCGCCAGAAGCCCTGCAGAGGTGCTGTGCCATGGCTTAAACATCCACCGCTGGTTTTGGGAAAGAGCTGGCGAACATTGCTCACTTTGCGAGTGAGATCTTGGCCGGGAATCCCCAAGGAGGGGAAAGGGAGGCATTTAACAACTGCACGCAGCACGATCCTACCGCAGGTATTTCACAAGGGCTTTTTTAATTAGAGCTCTGCCTATTGCTTTGCCTTGCGTGTCCTTCAGCTTTGCTGGCCGTTCCCTCCCTTCCTGTGCTGGATGGGGAGCACGTGGTGGCTTGTGCAGTCTGTGAGGCATCTGCACGTAGCCAGCTGGGCTTTGGCCTGTAGCTTCATTGGGACAAAGAGTCAGCTCGAAGGGCTCCTCAGGCACGAGCCGCAGGGCTCTTTCCCGCAGCGTGTGCTTTCTCTGCGGGCTGCCTAATAAAAACCGTTTCATGGCAAAGGCAGGATGGCGGAGGGAGTTGTAGCTTTTAGGTGGGTGCTATCCCCGAGAGCACCGGCAGTCTTAGCAGGGCCTATTTATTGGTGCTTCTTCCTTCGAGGAGTGATAACTTCCAGATTTACTCCCTTTCTAACTGAGCATCTTTCAAAGTGGGTGTAGAACTATTTAAATAGCTTCTGTGGAGGTGGGATGAGAAATTGCTCTTATTCCATAGTCTGCAATCGGCACCAAACAAGCATTTTTCTCCACTGCACACAAAAACAGGCAAGCATCTGTCTGCAGCCTCAGCACTTTAGACCTGATTTTCTGCTTGCTGGTGTAAGACACTAGGAATTCCACTAACATCAACAGAGTTTCAACAGTGTAGTTTTTATTTTATTTTATTTTTAATCTGTTTAAATCTCCATATTTTTCTTACCCCAGGGACTCCTCAGTGACTGCACTCCGGGAAGAGGCGAACCCCCACTGCAGTGCATGGGCAGTGCAGACCCGCTGCAGCACATGCTGCCCAGCATAGCTGGGCCACGGCATGGTTCTGCGCAGCCCTTTGCCTGGGTTTTGGAAGGGTTAGGGAATGACTGTGTGACCCGCTTCTTCCCAGACAGCCAAATGCATCTTCCTGCACCAGAGTAGCTTGCAGCAGCCCTGGAAGAGGCAGAGGCTGCGGCTGTCCTGGGGTGCCCTGCTGGGACATCCAAAGTTGGGCTCTTTGCTTTGCCCAAACCTGTAGGAAGACCCTCAAATCCAAGGGCTGATCACTTTGGCAGAACAGACCCAGTGAAGGGTAAATTTAAAGAGTGCAAGGCCCCAAACTCATCCCTGCTTGGATGGAGCAGAAATGTGGTGGGGAGCAAAGAGTACAAAGAAGCCCCAGGCCTTCAGAGGTGGTGGAATCAGAGGAGAGATAGCCTCTCCGGTGGCTTCCAGAGATAGCCTCTGCCCGTACCAAATGGAAGTGTAGCCACTCACCCCAGCAAACCCCAACAAAAGTTTGGGTCCTTGCTGAGTCAGTTCTGTAGCTGGCGATGTGTGCTTTTTTCGTGCACCACTTTTTTTTTCTTTTGGTGCAAACATGGGTGGCAATCTGATTAGCTTATGATTCACAATTTGGCTAATGTCCCTACTTCCCCCAGTCCCCACCTGTTCAAATAAGTACTACTGTAATGTAGGCTGTTAACTTGAAATAACTTTTCCAACCCCTTTTGTAAATGAGCTCTGGAAGCTGCTTTAAGTCTTGTCCATGGGCAGAAGTTGTAATAATTTAACTTAAATGCTTTTAAAATCAACTCAAGCTGGTGCAAAACTCTATGTGGGCATTTAGGAAGAAACAAGTTCACTTCGAGCTGTTCCTAATCAACTAACGCCGTGATCAGACATGCTGTTCTGGGAGAGCCTCGTTTCCAGCCCCCGCTGCTCAGCACTACTCCTTGCCAAAGGCCATCCCCTCCCCAGCTCTGCTGCACAGAAGTACTGCTCCTCACCCAGTCCCGACAGCAGGAGCCAGATGGGCGAACCCTCCTGCTCAAGGAGTTGCAGCTGATCTGGAATATTGTGCCAGACGAGGAAGAGGAGAGACCGGTCCATGCAGTTTGCCAGACCTCAGCAGAGCCGAGGGGAAGACTGCATGAGCAGCCACGGTGGGTTGAGGCTGGTGACTTGGGCCAGCTCAGCTACCATCACATCAGCAAGCCTGACGCTGCACCTTTGTTCACCCAGTCCCGTGCCCACCACTCATCATTGCAGTTAAACCAACCTGAGTGAGTTACACTCGTGGGTCCATATGCCCTTTGCACCAATTTAAACAGATCAATCATGCTTGGGGCAACCTCCCAAAAGACCTAAATTATGTAAGTGAAGCAGTGCAATCAAAAAAAAAAAAGGAAAAAAGGAAATACTGGTACTGAACTCACCAGAGGGTTGATTTATTCTACTCCCCAACTGGCCAAGGTACTGCAACGGAAAGGTTAGATAATTTTGAAGCACGCATGCGTTTCAGCCTCTGTGCTTACACCCTCATGAAGACCATTAGGCAAATCCTGATCTCTCCCAGTCCTCTTCTGACCACGTGTTCCTCTGCATTCACCTGCCTCATTCCCTGCACAACCCTCAACTGCTGGTTTGGTGCATTGTAGTGTTTAGCTCTTGCTTCCTCCATTGCAACAGATGTCTAATTCTTCTCCTATAAATTCACCCTTCCCCAGTGGCAGGTCAGCAGGTTGGGGTTTGCACGCAGCGCCCCGTGCTATGGGCAGGATGCAGAGGCTCTGGACCTCCCCAAACCAGCTCAAAGATAGCGGAGAGAGGAGTTGTTGTGTGACCATGCTGCTGCAGTCAGGATCCAGGTTTTGCACCAGGGGAGGTAGATGCTTTGCCTGTGGGTAAAAGCAGTAGGTTCACCAAGGAATTGCCTCTCCATAGGTGGTGTGCTAATTTCACCCCTGGCAAACAGCATTAATATAATACATCAAAGCTGGCTGCATTAATAGCAAACCAAGGGAAAGGATTTGCTATACATGCTAGCTACTTTTCAAATGCAAATGTCTGTTTTAAATCAGATTAAGACAGAAGGAAGCCTAGAGAATGCCAATAATTAATACATGATAAAGGAATAAACATCCAGGGCATCAAAAGGTAAAACACAATCACGAAGATGAAAGTAATCCATCTTCTCCACGCAGCCTGCTCTGCTGCACGGAGTAAGTGGGTGTGAGTCCCTGTTCCCATTTCCATTGGTGGTGCCGAGTGTAAACCCAAAGCAGCTGCTGAGGAAATAAGAAGAATCCTTCAGCTCAGCCAGGGAAGTGGAGAATCCCTGGGCTGGGCTGGGCTGGGCTGGGCTGGTCTCAGCTCTCCAGACTTCCCAGGTTTTGTTGAACATGCTACTGCGGAGAGGGAGGCCTTAGCAGTCACTTCTGTTCATTGGCATGACCTCGGTCCCTTCAGGGTGTGCACATCTAGCTTCTGTAGCTTTCAACGAGTGGAAAGGTGGTGTTTGGGATTCCCACTGAGCCATGAGTGGACCTCAGAAATATTTTTCCCTGTCTCTTTTTCCACACATGAAAAGCAGACCAGCCTCTCCCCTGCTCCCCCAGACCCACATGTTGAGTCACAGTTGAGGTTACAGCAGGACGTATCTCATCTACCTTGACTCTTAAAAGAAGAGAAATAGGAAACTTGAGGTAAAATGTTAACGGACTCTATCCCTCTTTCGTATTTCTTAAAATTCACACAGTGCTGGCATCGGACCCCGGGCAGTGCCCTGTGGTTTTTCTTCCTTCTTCAGCTGGTACTGAAATAGCAGTACTTACTCTGGCTTTATTAAGCTTGCATAAGGCACCAAACTATAGCAGGCCTTGCATAACGATTGTATCAAGAGATAAGCAGGCCTGACTTGCACACAGTCCATGCATGCGGGAACCGAGCTTCTCTGAAGGCAGATAAACATCGCTGTTATGTTTGAAAGCTGCTGCTCAGTGGAGAGCTCCATCAGAGAAGCCCTGTGGCTGCTGGTTTCACTGACTGGTCTATGTACCGGTCCCTGGATTTGGAGGGTACATATCTCACCAAGCGGTTCTTTATTTTCAGTCCTAGATACCAGAAAAGAAGCAGAAGATTCTTCCCAGACCTTTTAGGAGTTGTGTTGCTGACTTAAAGGTTTGCAAAGTGCCCCCAAAGCAGAACATAGGGCTTAAAAGTCACATCGTAGTACCACAGAATGGTTTGGGTCAGAAGGGACTTTCAAAGACCACCTAGTCCAACACCCTACCACGGGCAGGGACATCTTGCACTGGATCAGGTTGCTCAAAAGCTCAAAGCTCCATCTGATATGACCTTGAATACTTCCAGGGGAGGGGCATCTACAGCTTCTCTGGGAAACCTGTTCCAGTGCCTCACCACCCACACCGTAAAAAAATTCTTCTTTATATCTAATCTAAATCTACCCTCTTTTAACTATTGCCCTTTTTTCTGTCACTACAGGCCCTGGTAAAAAGTCTCTCTCTGTCTTTCTTGTAAACCCAGTTTAAGTATTGATAAGGTCTCCCTGGAGCCTTCTCTTCTCCAGGCTGAACAACCCCAACTTTCTTAGCCTGTCCTCATAGGAGAGGTGCTCCAGCCCCCTGATCATCTTCATGGCCCTCCTCTGGACTCACTCCAACAGGTCCGTGTTTTCCTGTACTGGAGGCCACAGAGCCGGACACAGTACTCCAGGCCCACCTGGGGTCTTACGAGAGTGGAGTAGTGGGGGAGCATCACCTCCTGCATTACCTGCTGGCCACACTTCTTCTTATGCAGCCCAGGATACGACTGGCTTTGGTGCACTTTGCCAGCTTGTAGTCATTGCAAATTATTACAAACTGAACAGTAAGGATACACTGGGCTCCTCTCTCCTGATTTATGATCATCTTCATATGGATAAACCCCTTAGAAACCCAGGAACACGCTCTTTTAAAAATAAACTGAAAAAAAAATCATGCAGTTCCCACAAGCCTCTTTTATATTTTTCTTTCTTTCTGATCTTCATTCAAACCCCACATTGGGCTGAAGGGAGCCCCAGGCTCAGCCACAGTGTGGACAGATGGACCGTGTGGGCAGCCAGCCCTTCCCACCTGACACAGCAGGGATGGAGGTTACTGCCTCCATTGCCCACTGATAAATCTGTGCTCACTGCCGGCAGAAACAAAGGCAGTTCCAGTCGTTCTGGGAGAAAGGCCCGCTGCAACCCAGAGTGTCCATGCCATCATAGAATCATAGAATTGTTTAGGTTGGAAAAGAGCTTTAATATCATCAAGTCCAACCGTCAACCATGCCCACTAAACCATGTCCTGAAGTGCCTTGTCTACATACTTTTTGACTATCTATGCTTTTTTAATACCTCCAGGGATGGTGACTCCACCACTTCCCTGGGCAGCCTGTTCTAATGCCTAACAACCCTTTCAATAAAGAAATTTTTCCTTATACCCAGTCTAAACTTCCCCTGCCACAACTTGAGGCTGTTTCCTCTCATCCTAGCACTTGTTACTTGGGAGAAGAGATGGACACCCCCCTCACCNTTGCCCTTCTCTGGACACACTCCGGCACCTCAATGTCTTTCCTGTAGTGAGGGGCCCAAAACTGAACACAGTCCTCAAGGTGCGGCCTCACCAGTGCCGAGTACAGGGGGACGATCACTTCCCTGCTCCTGCTGGCCACACTGTTTCTGATACAGGCCAGGATGCTGTTGGCCATCTGGGCACACTGCTGGCTCATATTTATCTGACTGCCAACCAGCACCCTCAGGTCCTTTTCTGCTGGGCAGCTTTCCAGCCACTCTTCTCCAAGCCTGTAGCGTTGCATGGGGTTGTTGTGACCCAAGTGCAAGGCCACACTGCTGCAAGAGCCCATGCTTTCCTGCAGTAGGTGTACATCACTGTTATCCTCCTCCCTCAAAGCATCCTCCAGGTCCCTCCCGGAGGATACCTGTGCAACTGAAAAGCGTTACGGCATGGGCTGGGCCTCTCACAGGGGTGGGAGAAGCAAGTTCCTGAAGGTGAGGTCTCTCATTGACTGGGCTTTACATTCAGCACCATAAATTAAGGAATCATTGTTGGCATAAAAATCAGAGAATCACAGAATGGCTGAGGTTTGAAGGGGCCTCTGGAGGGCATCTCGTCCACCCCTCCTGCTCAAGCAGGGTCACCTAGAGATGATAAGAGATACAGTCAGTGCCTGTGGTGGTTGGGCTCTTAACCACATGTAATGACAAAAATCCAGGCAACCCTCACTGGCTGATACTCTCCCACCCAGCCAGTGGATTCAATCAGAGGGACCAAACAACAAGCAACCAGTCGTTGTCCAGCCCTTCCTCACTGTGGAGGACCCTGGGAAGTGTGCAGATCCAGATGTGATGGTACCATCTGTGCTGTCTGGATTGTTTGAAGAGGAAATTGCAGTGCCAACCAGTGGTTATTTAGGCTTGCCCATAACCCTGTTGACAATATCAAAGCCTTCTGGCAGATTGCAGGCATCAGCATGGACTCTGATCTTTGGCTGCTGCCCAGAGAAAATTATTAATCAGTCCGACAAGCACTATCCTAAGCAAGTCTAAACAAGTAGTGCTCCAGCATTCAGGATTTCAGGTAATATCAAAGTTACGAAAGGTCTGAATTTCGATCTTGTCCTTGGGACCCCTACAGTTTGGTCCTACTAATTAATGTAATCACCATGACCAAATATTGTGGAAGTGCTTACCAGCCTCGGTCAAGGGTATGTCTGAGATGGAAATTCCCCAGGGGCAGTGCTGAAGCAAACACTGCTTCTAAGACCTGCATATAGTTACTTTATATATGAACCAGAAGAGGGTTGTGTCCTCAAAAGATGTAGGTGATTGTCATGTGCTGGACTAGATTGCATGCAAGCCTTTATTTGTGTATGTGTGGGAGAAAATGACCTTTTGAGATATATTGTAATTTCGCCCTTGATTTCAACAGGACTAAAATCCCACTTGGGCAAATTGTACTGAGGGCTGGGCTCCTGTCAGGAGTAGCCATTCCCTGCTGGCCTTGCTCTTGAAGCCTGTTTGGTTTCACAAGACATTCTAGCCTTAAAACCCAGCATTTATCAATTTTAATTCTATTAAGAAAGTAGGGCTTTCAGTGGGGAAAGAAATCAGCAGATTCTGGTGGATTTGGGATTCAACTTCACAAGCAATTCACTTTTGCTCTGTTTTTCTGTAATTTTCATGACCGGATGGAGCAAGCTGAGTTTCGCAACATTTTAGGTTCTGGTTGGGCTTCCATCACAGACAAAGGTAATATTTGCAGGTTGAAGTACAGCCCTTATTTACCTTAGTGGCACAGCTCCCAGCAACTTCAACTAGGAATGAGTTTTGTCTGCAATGTCTTTCACTCGTGGGGGTTTTGTTCCCATGGTCAAGTCGATAACCTTCCCGTTCACCTCCATCCCTGCGGTGTGATGTCAGGCAACATCCTTGCTCTTCTGCGGCCATGACAGCTTTGCTACCTCTCATAAACAACTGCTCCTTTGGGTTAATTTCTGCCCTAAACAATATTTCTTCTTATAACTTCATTTTTATTTATTGCCTAAAATTCTAGATTAAATGCCATCTCCTAGCAACTGGTATATTTTTGTCCCTAGTCTGCTAACTTTCAGTGCTTGGATGTTGCTCTCTGTTCATTTTGCTGCCTCAGAAAAGAAAACACTGGTTTCCAGATACCTAGTCGTATTTACATTTGTTTGTTAAATTTCTAAACAGTTGAATGGTTAAACAGCTAACTTTATATCCAGTGTTTGTTGCCTCTATAGACGTGCTCCAGAGGATCAAAAATACACAGTGTAGTCCTCCTGTTTGGTGCATCTTTAGAAGAGAGAGTCACGGGACAGGAGCTGCCTCTGTGGGGGCACCCCACCTGAGATGTTTTGGGATGGGGCTCTTCTTTTCACTGTGCAAAGCCTTGACATTTCTTGACATGTCAAAGAAACATCAAGAAATGTGCTTACTACCTCTGCAGACTAAACCACGTGTGTCCTCCCAGCAAGCCATGGCAAAAGCACGTGATAAATCTCAAGAGGAGGTTCAGGATTGAATTATGCCCGCAGTGAACCTTACATGGTAGCAGGTGCCTGTCCTGTGAAATGGGTGTGGGAAAGACCTCACATTTTAAAAGAGCCATTGCTTTTTTGGCTGTTCAGCTCAGACACTGCAACATGACTTTTAAACATGTGTGTGGAGAGGTATTTGCAGCTTTTATCTTTGTAGGTAGCCCTGCAGGAGCTCAGCATACTGCAAGAAAACACTCGTGCATCAAACCAGGTATCTCATCTGAAATTCTCAAAAATTATTAGGGACTTGGCTATGAATTTTGCTTCAAGGAGCATTAGCAAGTAGGGTTCATCTCACCTACCTTTAGTAAACCACAGTCTTTATCTAAGCTTGCTCTGATGGTTAACAGAGGGAAATGGCAGCTTTTAAGGTGCGCTTTGCCACTGTAGCTGCCTATTTTAGGCTGGGATGGAGAATCTCCAAGTAGAGCCCATAAACAGACATTGCAGATGTTTACTGCCGGTATGGTGGATCCCACTAAAACAACAGGGCGGAATCCATCCTTAGACTCGCAATTTCTGTTCTCAAAGCTGTATCGCTTTTCTATCCATGTAAACTTGTGTTCAGCTATTTTTTCTCTTTGCAATGGTTATAAATTGAATTTATGTGTAATAAAAGATGCTGTCCATGAGCATAGAAGAACAACTGATGATTCATGACTTTTATTTCTGTAACTTCTCACTTCCAGAATATCTATTTGACAAACTGTGAATCATATACGTTGGCTTGGACGGATATACTTAGCTCTGATTTGTACAGTGAGATGTAAATAATCAGTTAATTAAATGAAAAATTTCTCGGTGAATTACTGTCTCCCCTCTCCCCTTTCCCCTCCCTTCCTTCTGCTTTAACTCACCACTGTCCAAAGGCATGATCCTGTTGCCTGACAACCTGAAATCATGCCACACACCTATTCCAGCAGCAGCATTTCATTCAGGACCATTGGCAGGTATGAAGATTGAAGCTGTCTGTGACTTTCTGCAAAAACAACATGGTACCAGAACTAGTTACAAGCAATGGGGCATTTAATTTTACAACTCTGCTAAAAAAAAGTACTTCCCGCTCCATGCTTCAACTGTGCTGGCTCAGACAGAAGGACACTTGTGGCATTGTTTAATACCACTTTGTTTTCCTGCACAAGCCCCTGCAAGGTACTGACCAAAGCTCTGCTTTGACAGATGAGCCTGAAAGGGCAGATTTGCATCCTGCTAACTCTAAAATTCATAAAGTATCTGTGTAAGGAAAGATGTGTGCAAGTGATCCCCTGACGGCTGAGTGCAACCATAGATAGCTGTGATCACCCGATGAGAACATGAATTTTCTCTGGTCTTGCTGAGCTGGTTGGGTCTTGCCTGTTACGTGCTCTGGTCTCATTAACACCTACTGACAGATGTTTTCCTCTTGGTTTGGCCAGAGGTGCCTGCTTGTCAGTAGGCAACGCTGAGCGGAGACGTGTGTCAGCTTCTGGCAATTTTATGCAGTTTGGCTCCAGAAGGATTAAATTCTGCTCATAACACAAAGTAAGGTAAACGTTGTGAATTCAGACGGAGACCAGTTGTGCAGTTGTGTATAGTGTTATTAGGTTAAAAAAACACTGAGCACCGAGGCTTTGTAAAAGAGTGTATTTGTTATTTTTCGTAGAGCAGAAGCAGTGAAGGCAGTAGATTGCTTCTGTGCATCCTTTCTCCTCACTCCCCTGTTACCCCAGACAGAGCACTGCTTGCACGCAGAAAGCAAGGAGCTCTTCTCTGGAAATCAAAGTCTGGGATGGGCTTTTCAATGGTCTGACATTTCCTCCTGTGTAGCCCACTCTCCCGTTGTGGGACCTCCTGTTCCTTGCCTCAATTTACCCTTATTTACAAAGAGACCTCTGTGGTACCAGTCTCCTGCATTTGAGCTTATCAAGCTAGGTTCTTTTAGAAAGATGGAGAGCCTTAAAATACAGCCTTTGTCTAGATGCAGACTGTACCATGCCGTTTTATGTCTTGGAATGATATACAGGCATTTAATAACTCACATGAATGATTTCTCCCTGTGCCAGAATCCAGGTCTTTCACTGATACACTTTGGCAGTATTCCCTTGATCTTGATGCACCAGCCAAGGATTTGGTCTCAAACAGCTGAAAACTGGAGGTGATGTCCCTGCAGTAAATTGGAGAAGCACGAATGCATGTCTCAGGTTTACAGCTCTATCACTTTTTAATGCACTTTTTAATCCTAATCCCTAGGTTTTACATTTGTACTCATAAATCCTGTGAGAGTCTTGAAGAGCAAACCAAGCTGCCAGGAAGATGATGTGCCACGATCTCCCCTCCCAATTCCTCTCTCTTCTTGCAAAAGGTGGATTTTCCGACCACATTTTTCCTGCTGTAAACCTTAAGCCATAGACCCAGTGGCATGAAATGGTCACAGCTTAAAGCACATGTGGCTGCACCTAGCCTGCAGTAGCTCCCAGCATCTTTTCATTTACCAGCATGGATGTGTTTTACAGGCCCTCCCCATGGACTGGTGCTACACCACATGAGGCTTGTTCGGAAAAAAAAAAAAGGGGATTTTAAAAAAAGTGAGCTAAGTGGGCTATGAGAAGCAGTAGTGAGCTGGTACCAAATGCGACAAAGAGGCAGAGGTAGGACCAGGCTGCGAGGAGCAGGAGATGTGTTGATGGAAATGCAGAAGAGAGAGCCAGCGAGGCAGGCAAGGAGACATAGGAATGGCAAATGATCTCTGCAGCAGCAATTTGAATGGACATGTGCCAGGAAAGATTTCATTTGTCGGGGCGGAAGGAAGGATGTTGCGGCGAGAGATGAGACGATGTGAAGTTTAGCTGTGTGGATGGAGGGGAAAGGCTGTACCTCGGCTTTGGTATGAAGGAAGAGTCTGGAAGGCTTCAACGTAGCCTGGAAGTAATTGAGGGATGCCCTGTGGCCTCTGTTATGCACAAGGTCAGATTAGATAATCACAGTGGTCCCTTCTGAGTTTAGCATCTATAAATCTGTGAAATAGGAGCTTTAAACCACGATGAAGGACTGAGTCCTTGGAGAATCACATTGAAAGCCCCGAGTATCCTGAGATATTGGCCTTTAATACTGGGATTTGGGGGTATAGGAAATCTATTTCAGGAGATTTTTTTTAAATTTTTTTTTAAGGTCTATTTCATCTACCTGGTTTTACAGGCAGAGTCTATTAAAAAAAACTCTAATAAAATATTTAAAGCCCTCTAAATATCGCTAAAGAGTCTTTTCATAGCATGTGTTGCATAAACAGGCTAGATGCTACTGGGATGTGATATACAGACATCATCGCTTTGATAGTTTCCTAGATTTCACAGCCAGAAGGCACCACCATGGTGGTTTCCTCTGCCCTCCTGCATAATGCAGACCGTGGAGCTTCGCCCAGCAATTCCCACACCAATACATGAGCTACATCATGTAGAAAGACATCCACACTTAATTTAAAGATCTTTTTGGGTGATGGAGAACCTACCATATCCCATGTCAGCTCCTCCAGTGGTTAATTACAAGGCCATTAAGGAGAAAAATGTGCCTCGTTTTCAACTTGATTTTTAGCTCCAGCCTTCCTGGTTTATATGCCTTTGTTTGCTAGATTAAGTAATCCTCTGATACTGCATTCCTAGTCCATGTATAGATATTTAGAGATCTTGATCAATTAATCTCTTATACTCCTCTTTGATAATATAAATGGATTGTGTTCCTTTGGGTCATTGTAAGATACGCTTTCAATCAGCCTTATAGCCCTTCTCCCAACCTTTCTCAGTTTTTCAACACAATTTTTAAGTATTGACAGCTGAACTGGACTATTTTTGTCTCATTAATGTCAGGTAGAGAACTAATACATTTCCCCTACCACTCAATATTCCCATTTATACATCCTAGGGTCATATTAGTCCCTTTAGCAAGAGCATCACATGGGGAACTCATATTCAATTGTTTCTCCATAGTGACCTCTAAACAGCCAAGAACAGCTTCCTGAATATTTCCTCTGTGAAAACTCCCATGGGATCACTCTTCATTTGCAACTCCTCTTCAGAGACCTGCCATTTAACTGCCTTGTAATCCATTTAAAATGTGCCATATTGATTTTTTACAGTGCTACCATTCAAAATGAAACAAATGGCAGAACGTAACCCCCAGAATCGCTCAGATGCTTCCCAAGTACATTATTTCCATGGAGAAGCATGTCCACATTTTGTGTTTCACCAAGTAACCCGGGCAGCTCTGTGCCTTGACAAGGAGCAAGTGAACGTGCAGCCACCCCAACTCCTGTTTCTGATGAAGGTCTGCTGCCTCTCCAAGTCTATAATGGAAAGCAAAGGAGATTGGAGAAAAAGTATCAGTCAAGAGCTCTGGAACAACCAGAGAGGGTAAAACTGGTTTAAAGCTAACACTTTCAGAGATGGTGGAGCTGCTATTTTTGTGCTTGGATACCAATGCATCTTGATGGCTTTCAGGGAATATTTTGAGACAATATCCTACACTCAGGGGGTTCCAAACTAGCCTGTGGAGAAATATCAGTTTGAAAATCCCCTATAAATGCCCTGCTGCTAGTGCTTGAAACCACACTGCTTTTAGAGTGGTTTTAATTTAAGTTTAACAGGGAGGGGTCTGTGACTGGTGACCCAAGAGAAATGCTGAAGGCTGAGGGTGGTCCTTGTTCCAACATATTTGGCTAATATTCCAGACAATCCTGGTTTTCCTGTTGGTTGCCACATCCCTCATGGGATTAGCAGAACACTGTCCAAAAGGTCCATTTTTTGGGATTAAGGGGGCAGCCTGTTATGGGACTAATAACACAGAGAAAGAGGGAAAGCATGAAGAAAGCCTAATCCCCTACCTGATATTATACAATTCAGGGAAGTGGAGGCAGGGGGAGAAGAGCTCCTTCCCCAGGGTAAAACGAGCAGCAGTTGCCACCAGGTAGAATTAGGCAATGGCAGTCCCGGGCTCCCGCAAGTCCTCATGTTTCTGACAAAGTTTTACCTCCCAAGAATTGCCAAAACCAGGCTGAGTCTGGGACACGAGGGACGTACAAAACCAGTTAGCATAACAGTATCCTTCATGCTCTGAGTTAAAGCTTAAACAAAGGCAGAAATAACCATGCATTTTCCCCAAAGTACTAAAACTTCTTGCTGTAATGACGACAGGCACGGGCTTATCTGGCCTTCCTGCATTTGGGAGCGTTTTCATTGTGCAAATGCTTGCAGCTGCGCTTTTCATGCAGGAAAACTTTTGCAGCTAAATAAATTGTTAAAATGAGTTAATCAGCTTAGTACAATGGTTCCAAATATTTTCCACAAAACAATTTGCCTCCCATGTAGTGTGCATCTCCATCCCATTTCGCAGCATGGAGGAGAGCCGAAGCATCCCTCGGGCTGAGCATCCGTCGCTCAGCACCAACCACACTCTCCCATCTCGCCCTGGAAAGTGCCAGAGCAGAGTGTTCAAGCTGAGACTTACGATGTGCCCTGAAGTGCTTCGTTTTTCTGTAGTAAAACTCTCCAGTGAAGGAAAAGCATTTTTCCTAATCAGCCTATAGCTTTTGGTGAAGCCTGGGGATGACCACACACCCTCTCTCAGCCTGCCCTCTGCAATGGACAGCTGAAGCTCTCAAGGCTTTGGCCAGCTGGCTATAACAGTAGAAGGCAAGAAATCACATCAGGTGCAGAAAAGCAAGGAGAAGGCAGTGACAAGGCAGTGACATGAGTGAGACGAAGATGTGCACAGAAGAGGAATAAACCTCAGACAAACCAATTCCGGGCTGATACGAAACCTCACCCATGAAAGTGTCGCGCCATGCACTGAGACTCTGACAGTTCAGCGCCTGGGTGCAGCGAAAGTGGAACGTTAGATAAGCACGAACTGTAGACGGCAGCTTCTTACCTCCCAAATAAAGTGTTTCTTTTGTACCAAGATGCCTGGTCTGTTCAAATCAATCCCACTTGCAACACAATCCTCTTGGAAGACTTACAGTTTCTCTGTTGCGTTTCAAGGTTTAACAGTGACAGGTAAATGTAGTTCCTGTTTTACAGATAAGGAGGTAGGACATGAAGAAGCGACGTGAGGGACTTGTTCTTTCACATGCAGCAGGTCAACGGTGGGTTGGGAACATCCCTTGTGTTTCTAGGGTTGTGCTTCATTACCTGGACTTAATTATGGGCTAAGGACATTTGCTCAAACCACAAGGCTTTGCTCAAATGAGCACAGATCTGCTCAGCTAATAAGGTCTCAGTTCAGAATTCCAATTTTTGGACATGGCATTGGAGGTCAAGGGTCCAAGCAGCACGACGTGGGCCTGTAACCCGTGATAGCTGCTCAGGGAAAGGTAAGCTCTTGAGGGACCCACGAGACATACATGGATATAACGTAAGGTCATGCAAGCTGCATCAAGGACTAATTGCCACTGGAAGGAAAACAACCAAGAAACCAAATTGCAGAACCGGTTGCTCCACCAGTGACTTCTGAGGAACAAACTGAATGAAGAAACTGCAACCCCATTGGTGAGATTTATAATGCAATGCCCATACGAACACACATGGAAACTCCTTGTTCCACAGCACCAGTAGCTATTTTCTCTGTCTCCAGGGAGGAGTATTTTATTATCATGGTAGCTGCTGTTTCATTATAAAGCAGATCTGATTTAGGTGGCATATTGTTTAGAATGGAAATAATCTTAGTGTGCAGCACACAAAGTAGTAATAATATGGCGCCACTGTAACCTCTATGGAGACTCCAATGGTGAAAAGGCTATGTGACATAGAAACTGTTTCCTTTACTTGTATGGTTGTTCTAATTTCCTTCAGCCCGAGATGTAACGTGCACAGATCTGTGCAAAAATGGAACTTTCCCTGCTAAGATATTCTCACTGACAAATGTTATGGAGTAGAAAGTTTTTTAAAGATATAAACAGAATTTAGTAAATTGCAGCCCCATCATCAGATGTTACAATAAAAAACATGATTTATGATTTTTTTAGATGACAATTTATCTTGACTTTGTCAGTTATACTGCATACTATATAATTTCGTTCTATTATTTTGTATTAAGCCCAGTATTTTGTGTTTGACCAAAACATGTCATCAATCTCTACCCTACAAATGCAAGAACATTCAGAATTATGGCTGAAAAGAAAAAAACCACATATATGGGAGAGCATAATATCATGCTGGAATTTCAGCACTAGTTTTTCTGAAAACTACCTTATCCACTGACTTTTAAATTACTCTTATGCCATAAATGCTGAGAATAAATGGGGGGTGGGATGGGAGTGAAATGCCATGCACCATAAACAGTCTACTACCTGCTCTTTTTGTGGTTTGGTCCCCTTAGAGGAAGCTTCACTGCTTACAAGGGCATCCCCCCAAGTCTTGAGAAATAAGGCAATGAAAGCAGAATTCTTCCTTGTAGTATGCAGTGTCTGCTTGCACTCGCACTACACTAAATCCGGAGTAAATCAAGCGAAGTCAGCGGAGTCAGCCTGGATTTACACCCAAACCCTGCCGAGCCGAACAGAGCCCTTTGCTTGGTTAACACCTTCTGTTACATCTATGAATGCATTGCATTTACGTAGCACCTGTTCCCTGTACAGCAAACCACTGCACAGACCCGAAGTACCGCAGCTGGGGAAGGAGATGTGCAGGCAGGTGAAAACTTTGCCCACCTTCAGGTGCTGGAAACCCCCCAAATGAGACTGGTCAGAGTGAGAGCGGTTGCTGGCAAAAGCCTCTTTTTTTTTGCCCTCCTGTTCATGCAGTGGATCAAGCCCTGACCTTGTTTAAATCAAACAGAATACTTTTACTGTATAATAAAAATTCCATGTTTTAATACATCGCCATGCATAAATGAAGTCAAACAATGCAGAGTACAAAATTGTCAAATATACAAAATGATAAAGCAGATATCCAAAGCTTCCAGAGATCATGCCCAAAGATACCAAAAATTTGATACTGATTTTAATTTCATCATTTAAAAGAATTCATCCCTCCCACCCGGGTTTTATTTTTTGTTGATTTTTGAAAACAGAAGGAATTAAGGAGTAAATATAAAAACTGCAGGGTGGAATTAACAGTGATGGCCACTTTGTATACTAAAAATCAGATTGTATGATAATTTCTGGTTTGGGAAAAAAGCACTGCTGTACAAATGAACACCTTGGATGCCTGGGGAAATGCAGTGTACGTCAAACCAAAAGGCACACTTTTGTCTTATGCCACCTCATTTGGCTCCTTCTTTAAAAAGTTCAGCCACAGACAGAGTGGGAATAACAGTCCGTTCGTTGCTTTTTAACCATTGGAGTGCTGGCATTTTCCCAGATTTTCAACCAAGTTAACATTAAAAGGAGATCACTGACTTAGAGCGTTTCCTTAGTGCATGTAAAGAACTGACTCCAAAGGCAGCTGGACCCGACACAACTTGCCGGCTACAAGACACCGTGTTGACCACACAGCATGGCCATGAGCTTGCACTCAGCCTTTCTGCATCCAGCTCTCCTGCGTCAGGCCACCGATTTCCCTGAACCTCGATCCCAGACTCCCTCTCGCTCCCTGCGGCTCATGTCAATCATCAGCTGCCAGTGCCAACACACAAGCATGGCCTGGCATCTGCTTCTGTCCATCGGCTACTGATTTGGGGGCACCTTTGGAAACAATTCAGGGGCGGCTATAATTCCAGCTGTCAGTTACCTGCTCTCCCTAAAGTCAGGTTCAATCACCCTCAAATTCAACTCCCCAAAATAGTGGAGCCCAAATTTAGAGCCCCCTTTGCTGGTTTACGCTGCGCAGAGCCAGGCAGGCATTACTCCCATCTTACCCGCACTTCTGAAAAAGAAATAATAATTGTGAGGCAGGTCCAGATAGCTACAGTCTCTACAAGAAACTGAAAACAAAGCTGAGCGCATGCCAAACCACGTCCCTGCCACTTTCATATTCTGCAATAACTGTGAGAAAGTTAAAAATAAGCCTCTTAGGCTCGCCAAGAGTATCCCAGCAGCTTAGTGCAAAGCAAAGGAGTCTTCTCTTTAGAGCGTGCAGCCTCTTTGGGGCTCTTTGGTCGTTCCCACTGCCAGAGCATTGCCCTGTGCAGTTCATCTGCATTTTAGGGGAAGCCCAGCAGGCAGCAGCAACCTCAGCTGATGCCCTGAAACATGGGGGCCGATTCTGCAAGGCAATGTGTCTCCTGCAATGGCTTCAAGAGAGCACTCAGCACAGCACAGGACACCAGGCTTTGCTTGCGGGTTAGCCCAGCACGGCCCCATTCCTCTCCTCGGTCAGTGGCGTTGGACTCTGGGGGAGAAGGCTGAGATCTGGGTCTCATGCTGAGACGCTTTGCATAGGCTGGAAGCTCATGTCCCTCGGTGCTTTCTCTATTGCCACTTAATCTCTTTTCCACCTTTCTCAGAAGATAAGCAGAGAAGGAGCCTCTTGCATACAAGGGATGCAGATGAAGAAGAGGACTCCAAATATTTCTTTATCTGGGCTGGTCTTGAGACCAGAGCCTGGCTCAGTAAGGAAAACCTCTGTCTAGATGTAAAACCATGCTCTCAGTAAACAAAACCAGCCAAGTCCCCTAAGCATCTGATGGGACAGATTGTGGGTTCTTCTCTCCTCTGCACAGCTTCTTATTGCTTACATGCAGTTTTGCTGCAATATTGATCTCCCTGCTTTAAAAAAACCCTGTGTATCACTATTTAATTTGGTGACTTATGATATTAAACAGATGAATTCAAGGCAAGTGCTTAATAGAAGTAACGTGATTAAAGATGTAACAACAGCTACAGAGGATTTTTTTTTTCTGAAAAAGTATTTAGATGTATTTGGAATTAAAATTGGAAAGGAGCTTTTCATTTCATTCTTGGACTAAGCCTGGCTCTGTTTTAATAATGCTGGCAATCCTACTTTTATGACAGAAGCAGACGTTATACAGTCATCTGCAAGATCAGCTGCTTCTCCATCCAGCCTGACCCCAGATGTGCCTGTTAAGGACTGCTGCAATTCAGGGCTGCAAGGTGTCTCAGCAGCGTAAGGACACCCATAAGCCATCACACACTGAAGCCAGTGACTCCGCAGAATTTATTTGACAGGCAGCAAGCAGGTACCAATGTTCTTCAAACAATAAATCTAAACCAAACTAATTTTCTTAGGATTTCACACTGGATTAGAGCAAGAATCCCCAAAGATCTTTATCTTCTTCACTATGGCTGTAGCTAGCTCCCTTCTTGTTTCAGCTTCTTGATGTCGATTCAATACCAATTTGCACTAAGTATTGCTTTTATAGTTTCTCATGTTTGTGTGAACTGTTTACTCTTTAAACTGCACATCCTAGTTTGTGCTGTTCCCCACTGCCCGATGAAGCCCAGTAGAAGGTGGCTCTGATGGTTCACTCTTACCTCGCACCTATCAAGAGTGGTTTTGGGAAACCTGAATCAGACACCGAGCACTCCTTTGCTTATTTCTAAGGTACAACATTCAAACCAGCCAACAGTAATAGGGCCCAGTCTTGCAAAAACCCACTGCTGGGAGCAGCTCTCATTACTCTGGGTAGTCCCACTGAAGTAATTTCACTTCTAGGGCTTTATTAACCAGCTCCGATGGGGCTCATTGCAATAGCGGAACAGTTCGCTGTCCTTGAAACAAGGAACTCCTGCACTGTGTTCAGCTGCACAGTGATACAATATAACTCTCAATCAGCACAGCAGCTTCTCTGCCAGTTGTTGAAAGCAGGAAAATCTGTTTCTTGCCAGCAAGATGCTACCTCCTTACTTAAGAGGCAAACCCACAGTTGTTATTCCTTGCTCAGACTACACATCCGCTTGGCCCCATCATTTGAGTGCAGCGTTTTGTCCCAGGCTGTTATTAATGAAAGACAACTTTCTCCATATGTCCAAGGGTTTTTGTTGTCCTTTCTTGTCCAGTTCTCTTCCTTTAATTATGTGCAGAAGAACCTTACAGCCGTGAGCAGACCTACCGACGCTCATACCAAATGCTAGCAAGCACAGCTCTGTTCATATAAGCTGTTTCAATTACGACCATTTTGTGTGAAAAAACGGATATAGGTTGCCCTGCCTTCCTGTAATACTGGAAGCTTTAAGATACTTTTAATTCAGAAGTTTACATCTTATGATCTAGTCTAATCCTTGCGTAACACACACCTAATAACCTCATCCAGTAATTGCCGCACCAAGCCTGGATTTCAGTTTGAGGTAGAGCTTATTGACTTAGAAAAATACTCTGCATACATTTAAAGACTTTATGTGATGGAGAACATGCCAGGTGACTAAGTAAGTTGTCTCCACAGGTAATTATCCTCCCTGTCGAGCATTTGCACTTAATTTCTAGCCTGAAATCAGTTTCCAACCAGTAGAGCACATCATTCCCTTTTCTTCTAAATAAAAGAGCTACCTGCCTTCAGACAGCACTTCCCTGCCCAGGTAGAAGACTGTGATTGCAGATGGAGATCAAGTCACCTCTTCAAATTGCCTCTGATAAATTAATAGCTTGAGCTTCATTAGCCTGACACTATAATAAGACCTGTTTTCCTGCCCTTGAATGACACTGGGAGCTATTGAAAATAATCTTTCCAGGTTGTCAATACCCTTTTTGAAAGACAGGCAGTAACTGAACAAACTGGAACAGCATCCCTATTGCCAGGTCCTACATCCCAGCTAGTGAGAGCATCTGTGATGTTGAATGGATTATTTATCAGACCTTCACAGCCGCTAGATTATTCCAGACGTACTCCCCATGCCTCCAGGTCAGACTTGCTGCCATCCCTCCTGGATTTCTGACTTTGTCATCTTCCAGGTTATTCTCTACCATTGACCTACTCTCTATCATTATTTACCATGCCCCCACTTTTGTCATCTCTCGCTGTTGCCAACAGTAATTTTCTCTTTCCCTGGGAGGAATATTGAAAATAGAGCATACCTTGGGAGGAGCTCATTAGAAATAGTCTCACTGATGATAATTTCATTTTTACAGCTATTTTTTGTGATCCAGCCTGTAATCAGTTTTAATCCACTTAATATGGGCGATACTGAGTTTGCATTGTGCTATTTTGTTCTTTATCAGAATAAAATGATCTATAGAAAGCTAAGTATAGTATACCAGCAGAGTTTCTTTTATCAACAAGCCTTTGATATCACAAAAAATGATAGCAAGTTTATTTGGCATGATACATTTCTATGAAAATCATTTGGAGGGTTTTATCAATTTTTAATCGCTTTAACAATTGTGCCATATCAACCTTTCCACAATCTTGCCTAAGACTGATAGGAAACTAATGAGCCTATAGTTTTCTGGGTCAAATGACTTGTTCTTTTGAATTACTGGGCTTTTGGTGTCATTTGAAGCTTCTTTTATGCTTTTCAGTTCCGAGGAGTCCTAGGCAAGTGTTCCTTCACTTTTGGATTCAGTTAATGGTTATACAAATTTAAAAATATGTTTGGATAGTTGCTGCTTAATATTACCCGTAATTACTGATGGAGTAGGAGGAATTACATTTTAATGTGCAATCTGACTCCCTCCTTCTACTGCTTTCAAATACAAAACAAGAATATTTGTTGTTTTTTGCATGTACTGTGAGTAATCACTGTGCTGTGCCTGTCTAACATCAGACTTAGCTTTGCTATGACGGTATTTATTAGGATACATGTAAAACTTTGGTCTAACCAGCCCTAACCTATTGGCCACTGACTTCCCATAAATTTTTTGACTTCCCTCATTAAACATCTACTTTTCTTACTTGCTGATTTATCCTCATGAGCCTGCCTAATCACCCATATGTTATGTTGGTGGGGGTTTTTGCACTCCAGATAACTCTACTGAATTTTACTGTAGGAGGTTGCAGGTAATGCTGGTAGTACTTTCCCCCTCACCCATCAATTTTGATTATACCAGAGAACCATTTCTTTTTAAATTAAAACCGTATTGACCACATTCTATATATACCAGGGTCAATTGCCGCACAGTCCTTCAGTGGGGCTGGTCAAGGAGACTCTGATGGCAGAGATATTAATTGTTAAAAGGGGACCAATGTGAAAGATGCAGGGTTTTACTTTGCTTGCCTGAGACAATTTTGAATAACTGAGATTTCATGACTCTGTAGCGGGTAGAGGGAGGATAGTTATAGCAATGACAAAAAAACCACCCCAGGCCTGGCTCCATGGCTGGCACTAATCAACACATCTCCGGAGACTTTGATGGAGTAGCGCCAGTGTAAGTCTGCTGGGGGTCTGGCCTCAGGCCTTCCGAAAATTCAGGGCAAAACAAAACCAGAATGTTGTTGTTTTTAATGGTTTGATTTCCTCAACCACATTTCAGCTGCTGTCAAGTGACAACACTTACCCTAAGGAACAGACAGGGAGGGATGAACCCACCGGTAGAGCATCGCCATGCAGCTGGGCAGGCAAAACCAAAGAGCTCGCAGAGCTTTTTCAAACTCCCCTCCTGCAAGGCTGCATTTCCCTTGACAGAATAAATGGTGGGTGTTCAGGCACAGAAAGCCACGCAGATGAAAAAAAGGAACAAAACAGTACAAAGGATGCTTTCAGCTGCAGTGTGTTTTCTGGGGCAATTCCTTCAGGTTTCTAGTGCAGGACTTCTCGCAGTTTGAAGCACTTGGAATGGCTGAGTCTCTGTCAGCATTTCTTAGCGGGGTCTGACTCTGCAACCTTTCTTGACAGAAAGAAACCAGGTGAGCGCGGCAGCAGGGGGAGGCACCGGGCACGGGAGGAAGGCTGCAGGTCTGCACCCAGGGAACAGTGTCCTGATCGCAATACTGGTTTGTTTCAGAGATAATAACAAGTGATCAATGTAATGACAGTACTGGCCTTTGTGACTTTATCTATCTCTACAGGGCTGATAATTGCTGTTTTATGAAAATAGCATTAGTCTCCCACTCTTTTGCACTGAACTAATGGCTCTGAGCGTATTTAAATGCACTTCCTTTGCCAGAATAACTTATTCGCTCCCTTTCATGTTGACTTGGTCTTTGGCGCTCTTGACATAAATGATTTATTGACTAGAGATAAAGCATTCTTTCCCCTGAACTGTTCCTGTGACCCAGGCAAAAGCGGATGTGTCTGCTATTAATAAGGTGTTCAGCATAAAAAATGCAATAGACTTGATTGTCTGCACTCAATAGCCTTTCCGAGAACACAATACCTGCCCCCATTCATAATAACAAAAATCTCTCCCACATGTTTATTTATATTAAAAAGTTTTCAGAAGAATACGCTGGGATCCAGATAGCTGTTCAGGAGATGTAGAACAATTTCATAAATATCCCTGAGGAAGCATGGCCTACTTTGGGAGAATAACAGTGATTAAAAAATCCAAACACAATGAATAGTTAAATACAAGCCAAAAAGTACAGTTATTTCCTTATGGCTCTGGCAGACAGTTACACACGTGAGAAGTGTCACGGGGCTCGGGGGAACTATGCTCGCAGTTATCCACATGCACAGGCTGGCTGTAGGATGGAGACCTACACCAGCTTCAAAGGAGATTTGTCTGATAGGCACCTACAGCAGACTTCTCACCGAGTCTGCCTACACAAGGGTCTGGACTTGATTTTCACATTTCTCAGGGCCTATAACACTGCTTTTCTAGGTCACCATAGCTAAAATCCTGGGAAGCTTTTAAAACAAACTGTTTTAACAGGAGAAGTGCACACATCTAAATTCATGCCCATATACTGGAAGATGTTCAAAACTAACATTGATACAAAAAATGCTTCTAGTGGCTCTCTGCCTAACTCAACTTGTATACCCTTTTAAGATAACACACTCTGATAAACTCTTCTTTTATCATTCAAATTATTCTGGATTTTTTCACTGGGTAGTAAAATAAGAGAACTCCTACCGTAGAAGTATAGCATTCTCCTCCTTTTTAAAACAACTTACATCAAAGTGGGTTTTTTAAATTGCTATACCAACACGAAATTGATGTCAGTTGCCAGAGCGCATTTTTAAAACCTGTAGCAGAAAGAACTGTAAAATCTGCTGAAGCTTACAGTGGACCTGTGCCATGCACACGGCCGGGTCTCTTGGTATCAGATTCCAACCTGTAACTCTATGAAAAGCTCTAAAAAGTGCAAATGTTGCCGTTGGCAAAGATTCTTATGTCTTAAGGAGAATTTTTACACCAATTAATTTAAAATTAGGGACAAAGATTTTCAGAAAGAGAATGTAGAAGCTTACTGCTTTGTAATTCTTGGGAGCTCCATTTGAGAACCCATGGAAAGACCCAAACTATTAGAAATCACTAGCGACTTCTGAAAATCTTGGTCATCAGTAAAAGTATTTTGCTTTTGGACTGCATACTACAGAAATATCCAACATGCTGAATCTGAGATGGGTGGAGAGCTGAAACCTAAGCCCATACCCATCTGAAAAAAATTAAGCCCTAAAGATATTTATCCATTTGTTGTACGGGCACCCTCAGTGGTTGACCTTCCATTCTCTAGCAATGAACTGTACAATAGTTTTTAAGAATTATAACACAGGAGCTTCTTCTAAAAAGGTCCCTTTGACTTGATGTAGCTGCACGTTCTCTCCATCGCTGCATCTTCACACCAGTATGGCATCTCACCCACAGTTTGGCATATATGCTAACAGCGACTATAGTACCTGTCTATCAGGCTGGAGAGAGTGATGGTCTTTAAATACACAAAAAAGCTACCTTTGATTTTAAAGAAAGAAGGAACAAATAGTTAAGTTCCCTCAGCATGTTGATGACATCAGTTCATTATAAAGAGTGTGTCAAGAAGGTCCCAATGTGAGGGACAGACACTAATTCCGCTGAGTCCCCATGGAAGAAACAATACCACAGCCAGCTGTGATACAACCAGTGATGAGGCCAGCCATTCAGAGACTGAACAAAAAACAACGTTCAGATTGAATGCAACAGTCTTGAGCCTGCTACAGTGTATTGAAAGGCTTATTGGAACTGTTTGCTTATTTCCAGATCCTACCAAAATACTGTTTTGGATAGAAAGTGGAAAAAGTTAATGAAGAAGTCTGCCCTCTCCAAAGGGAGTGTCTTGCTCCTTAGAAGTATAGTCTTACACTTTACCTTGTTCAGGGAGTTTGGTTTGGACTACAATTCCCCAGCCCTGCCCAAAACATAAATGGTGGCCAGCATAAAGATTCTGAATTCTTCCAGTTTATTCTGGTTTTATTGTAGACCAAACCCAGGGTCACACACATCTCTGACAAAGGCTCTCTCCCTTGCCGCTCCCTTGCTGAGTAAGAAAACACATTGGCACACTAGAAACAAGAACCTTTGATAATTGGTGGATGAGAGGGAGAGCAGACACAGTGTCCTACAGCTCACTCAACCTGCCCTGCTCTTGGCTACCTCTGTGACAGCTGTTCTCTAAGTCTCGATAAAAGAAGTCACACCTCTGCCACGTGCAAAACTATCTACACAATCTACTGTGAATTGGTGAAGGTACACTAGTAGTGGACTTCAGTTTGGATGCAGTCTCAGCACAAATACTGAAACATATCCTCAGTATTTTAAAAAAAGACCATTATATATATATGGACTGTGCTAGTTCTGTGCAGAAAGCACATATGAAGTGCTGATATTGTTTAACAGAATACCATTAGACTGCAAAACTAACATATACAAGACGTTTACATTCCTATCGGGGTTTAATATTGTGTACATATCCACTGAGATTGGAGAATTGCTGTAAGTTTTTCCTAAAACATCATGCCATCTGCATACATAATAAAAGAATCCAGTAGTTGCCATGCTAAAACAGGACTTCTAGTGAAGGGCATAGACAGTCCCCTAAAGGGAACTCAAAAGTTATGCACAGTGATGAAAACTGGAAGAAATTTTCCAGCTAAAGGTCTGTCAATGACCATTTTCAACAAATTAGCACTGGATATTATGCACCACATTTTTACTCCACAGCAAACCAGGTCTTCCCAGAATGCATCATCTTGAGTGGGCTGATTTTACTTCCAAGTTTGTCTTCAATCCTCTATGGTCACCTTCTGGCAGTGCCATTTATTATGTTTTTTTCATGAAGGAAAGTTCACTTTAAGATCAAGTGGCAGGACAGCAGCTTTAGAGGCTGGAAATGTTTATGGAGAGCTCTCTGCTGGGGCTGCAAGAAACAAAACAGAAAACCAAAACCAGACAGTGAGTATAGAACACAGCAAAGGAATTACCATGTATTTCAACTAAAATAAAAGAAGTCAGGTTTAAGCTGAGTAAATGTACTTCTGCTGTAAAGACAAACTACTCCTAGGTTATATATTGTGACCCTGGTACTTTTTAAATCAGCTTTACTCATCAACCAAAAAACTCAGTGCTTAATCAATTCCTTAGATAAATATGAAGCGCAGACCAACAATCATTTGTATGATTTAACAAATCATACTTGAATTTTATTGCATCATGTGGAAATACTGCTTACTCTTCCTCTAGTCTGAGTACCAGAGAGTAGGCTCTTATGTTTGGTTGGGCTTGCATTCACTACCGAAGGCTTGATCGCCAAAGGCTGGAAAGGCTCCGCCAAGTGCCAAAGTAGGAGCTGATGTTCCCTCACCATTTCTGCTAGCCAGGATGACGAGAGTTGGCCATTGCTGTGTAGGAGATGTGAAAAGAGCTCATCCACTTCCTTCCCCGCTTCAGACCCCATAAGATAATTAGGGGGTTGCAGAGAGTTTCTCTTTCCCTGCTAAAAGCAGTAAAGCACGCTCAGTTTTGGTGGCTGCTATTCCTTTCCTGAAAGCCCTTGCAAAGCTGTATGGTCATCACACCATAAAGGAGGAATATGTGCAGGTTACTTGTAACTTCTCCCCTACACGCAAACTCTTCTTGGAGATGGACTGCAGAAGAACAAGACATCATGGACACAAGGTGCAACAAGAGACATTCCAGTTACATACAAGGAAAAAAATTCTTCCTAGTGAGGGTGGTTAAATTTTGGAACAGGTTACCTGACCAGGTTGTGTGATCTCCACCTACAGAGATATCCACAACTCAATCAGACAAGGCCCTGAACAACCTAACTTGGCCCTGCTATGAGCACAGTTGAGTGGAACAATCTCAAGAGGTCTCTCCCAACCTGAATTATGATTATACATTTTCTAATGGGGATTTGTGCTCCCTGTTCTGCCTTTCTGAACAGGAAATGAGTGCCTGTGCAGGACTGCTCACACTGAAGCGCATTCAGTCATTTATTCAGTACGTAGCCACGAAAATGCATGTAAACCAGTCACAGGCTTACACTAGCCTCTGGAGCCAAGGAGCCGTGCAGAGGCAAGTTCACTGTGCTATTTCGACGTGTTTGGACATAGCTTTGTTTATCACAGAGCCCTCACCCATCACCAGTTTTACTGACCAGATCTCTGACCAGGGCAGCACTGGGACGGGACTCCTGAGGGTGGACTTTGCACCCGTGCCAGCTGATGTCCTGCTTCTTGCATCAATGTATGTGTCTGTATGTGTGGGAAGAGCTGGATTGTTGGGTCTTTTGGGCCAGATTCCAGTTGTGAAGCTAATGGGATACTGCTGCCAAGGCAGCATTCATGTCAGCTGAAACTCAGGCTGGCAGTGCATTTCCCTTCAAAATCATGCCCGATAGGCTCTTCTCTGTGGGGTGCAGACTGACAGGCTCTGCCAAGCTGTCAGTTTGCCCATATTTGCCTCTCCCAACCCCAAATTCTTGTAGGAATGGACATGAAGGTCCGATGGAGCAGGGAAAGGATGGGATGTTAAATCAGTAGGTGCTGGAAGAATGCTGAGTAAGATTAAAAAACCCCACACCCTGTCATGAGCACTGTACCCTTCAGTGTAAATATGTCCTATGAAATAGAGGACCAATAAAAAACAGTCTTCTTAGCTATCTCCTTCCTTATGTGGGAATGTTCACCTGATTACAGTGCTACTTTTGACTTCTGTTTTTACAACTGCCTTGCTTTTATTCTCAAGGTTCTCTACTGCGATGATACCACCACCACCTACTGTCATCTACTGCACGAGATACCCACATCAGTAGCAGCCTGAGAAAGATGCACATCTGGGATTCAGCAACTGTTTTATTCAAGGGAAGAACATATGGGAAGGTTTTGAGCCTTCAGCTGGTCTAGACAGATAACTGACTGCATCACCCGGGACAGAAAAGGAAGCAATGGTGACATTACGCAGGTTTGAAGATAAAGGGGAAATCATGGGGGGAGTTTTTAAACTTGGAGAGAGGCAAACTGGTACCTCACATTGGAAGTGTTTGAGTCCAGGTGAACTGGAGAACATGTCCGATCTGTGTAGTATCAACAGAGACGGGCCTGTCTTACAAAGGAGAAACGGGACTTTTTTTGAGGTTAAATAGCTTATCTGCTGCAAAGAAGGGAAAATTTGAAATGCTATTCCAAGCAATGGAAAATACCTTGCCTAGTCACAGAGTTGCAGGACTAAAATAAAAGGGGTAAACCAGCTCATTATATCACATCAGGCCTCAGGATTGCACTCATACTGAAACTCCCCAATCATCCACATTGTCTCAACCATTGGCTTGTACTCATGCTTAAGTTTGAAATGAGCCAGCTGGCCCTTCAGACAGAAACCCGTGAACGAACAGAAATGGGGACTGATCCCAGCGTGAGCTCCATCCACACTGCAGAGGGAGCACAACCACTTCAAGCCATGCAGGACACTCAGCAGAACGAGTCTGGATACAACCAGCGACACTGACCAAGGGAATAGTAGTAATTCTGTTGAGCTCTGCATTTAAAGCAGCAAACTGAGGATTTAGTGGTCATCTAGCCCATTTCTTCTCGTCTCACTTTGTCTTTTGAGGACAGGGTTTTAGAAGCATTTATTTTTCCTCATTACCTATATAATTTTTGGTGCCCAGTTGGAGACTCTTCTAAGGACCCTGGTTTTCTAACAGTATGTAGCCAGCACTTTCTGAAAGGAAGATCTTTTTTAAAAGGTATCACAAATGAGCAGTTTGCTTTGAAGACCTTGCCTGAGACTGTAAGCGCTTGGAATGAAGACCGCCCTTTGCAGGGGGTTTGTACGCTTATCAACACAACAGCGTACAGATCTAATCTTACATGACATTTTCAAGAAGCTGCTGTAGAAAGACAACAACAATTTCAAAGCCAGAGATGTATTTCATTTTTTGAGTACCTGTACTGTGTGATTTTTTCCTAACTGGGAAAGGGACGTATTTTTAATTCATTTTAAACACATGTTAATTCAGCTCAACCTACTTGTATTACCTATTTGTCATGTTTTCATAACTGAGGGACTCTGATACAGAAAAAAAGCATATATTATCTTTGCTAGGTTTCTTCTCCTGGAACTAATTTTATACTGTATTTCTAAGGTCAGGACATTCAACCATAGGATTATCATGAAAAATGCCTATTTCCACCATCCATATACCAACTATTCCTTGGAGTCTGGTGAAAAACTGCATTCAGCTACATTTACTAGTATTTTTCCTGTGTCAGAAAGGCCACAGACACCTCACTTCATGCTACTTGTGTCACTTGAGACATTATAATATCCTGTACGTTATTGTAGATGTGTTGCATCTTGCTATTTACTGATTAGAGATATTACTAGCTTCAAAGAATTTCATACACTGACAAAAGGAAATGGCTGACAGCCCATTCGTAGATTTACCTTTTTCTTTATTGTGCATTGAATTATTACCACTGAGGCGTGACAGCACGAGGTGTCTCTGTGAGGCTCATGGAAGTTAATGTAAAAACAAAATATCTACTTGGGGAGCTGCTGATCCTGGTCAGTCACTATGGTGGAAGGAGGAAGGAGGATTAGCAAGCAGGGGCTGGGAAATGCTGTGGCAGGGCAGCCTTGGCAGGGACAGGAACCATTTGCCCCAGGTCAGAGCAGACTGAAGTTATACCAGAGTTTGGTTTCACTCTATCACAAAACCATTCCATTACTGTTCTGGGTGGAGAACAGCACCAGTTCTTTTAACCTCTAGGTAAATGCAGCTATTGCTGAATATCCTTATTACCTAACAGGTTGCTGATAAGCAGAGTCAACAGTGCCAGAAATCCAAGGTTACCTCAAATGTTTGCACACTTGTAGCTAGCTGGAGTCAGCATGAAGGAGGTAGCAAAGCAATGCTCACCAGCCTGCTGCGTCCACTTCCAAGCCAACTCCTCTTGTCGGAGCAGCCTCGGCTTGTACAGGCAGCAAGTCAAGCCTCAGGGCTGCACAAAGACAGCAAGCTGCCTCGCTGCAAGTGTCACAGCCTAGCAGCCTGTGTTAAGCAGTGACACATTAATCAATGGATTGAATGCAATACCCAGCAGCCAAGAGAGAAAACAAAGATGTGGATGTTTTTTGATAAGACTACCAATTTTGTTTTGATTCCCAACCAGTCATGTATTAGTCTGGCTTGCCCGATTTTCCCCTCATTACCAAGACCTGGTAGCTGATACAGTCTTGAAGGTTATTTAATGTTGTTTGTCAAACACAGTGTCAATATGGTAGAAAAATACTGAGGGGGAAAGAAAGGAAGTCTATTCTTGCTTCTGATTTTTTAATTTGCTTGCCAAGCAGGAAAACAAGATTTTTGTTTTGGAGTAGCTTGAAAGAAAAGATGGATCCATGAGCACAACATCTAGAGCGTCAAACACGGTAATCCTAATCCCAAGCATTCAATATTTGTTAATGAGGCCATTCAAAATAATTATAAAAGCTGAAAATACATGGAATTAAAAATAAATGTTACTTTCCCTTCACCCCTACTTTTTTTAGGATATAGTTCATTACAAATATGTCCTAACTATGAAACCCAACCATGAAACAAGACATTTCTGTTCAAGTCATCAGGGACATTGATGTATCATCACAAAACTCCAGGAGCAGAGTCTTTATCCCATAACCAGGTACTCTTAATCCTCCTGGATATAGTTTTAATATCTGTTGATACCATCATCATAAATACACTGCTGAATAAATATTCCCATATGGGATCTATGGAAGAGAATGACTTTACATGCAATAAACTCCTTGGTGTTATTTATGTATTGCTACACTGCTCACTCCGAGTGGTCCCAGGTCCACAAAAGGGCTTTGAGGTGGCAGCTGGCATACAGCTTGCGCACAGCCTGCTCGGGCACAGCACTGTGCGTGACGCTGCCTGATGCAGTCTAAAAGCCCTAATAAGCCATCACGAGTACGTGGGTATGGGGGATCCTGGCTCGCTCACAGATTTGCTGTCTGGATCAACGGCAAATGTCAACTCAAGGAAGGCTTCAGGGTGGCCTTCAAAAGGCAGTTTAGACAGAACGCTCAGTGCTTCAAGACAGATGCTGAACATTCAACAAGGTTGGGCAAATCCTTTCCCCCATATTCTGACTCAAGAGAAAACCCACATCTTGCCTGTAATGCTGGGCTCTATAGCCTGCATCAGGCAATTCTGAGATGAAACATTTCTGGGGGAATGGATGTCATGGCAGATGCTCTCAGCAGGTAACCTTCTGAAAAGCCAATTAGTCAGAGGTTATCGCAGCTGCTCTGTGGAACACAGTTGGTTCACACAGAATGGGTTGAAAATATAGTTGTCCAAAATCTGTTTCACTAAGCTATTCAATGCTCTCAAATAGTAGGATTAGCCAGTCTGAGTCTCTTCAGTTTCGCTAACCAAAGCAAATCTCTCAGCAACTTTACTAGGTTAAACAAAATGAGGACACACATCGATTATGTGTACAGATGATTTACGCAGGAATTTCAGTTCCTTGTCCCTTCCTTCAAAAATCAGAGTTCATGGTGAACTCTCTAAAAGGCTTGAGCTCACACTCCAGCCTTGTTCTGAAGAATATCTTAAAAGCCTTTTAGCATCTTCTGGGCTTGATTTTACAGTGTTAATCTCGAAACCTCAGAACAAAAATCTGTCCCAAGAAATTATGTCCTTTTTATACCTGAGCCTAACCAGCAGGTGAAAATATCCTGAGCTTAAAAGTTTGGTTCAAAAATCAGACAAAATCCTGGAGAAACTCTTTCTTCTTTCATAGTGGTTCATTCATCTTGACTCAAGATGCTTCGTGCATCCCACCACCTACCTGCTGCTGCAAACATACAAAGAAAAAAGAAAAATGCTTTTGCATTCAACAGACCACGGTGATTTCCTTGAACTAACAAGCAGTTAAAATATTTTGAAAAAGTGCATGCAACCAACCACTTCCTTAGTGTTATAGTTTCTTTCAAAGAATTCTCTTGATCTACTGCACACTTACCCATCACTGTGAACAGTGAACTAGCTGTCCACCATCATCCTTCTCTAGAGACTCAGATTATAGCAAACAAAAATTTAAAGAATGTGATGTTAAGGAGTCTGATAGTCTCAGCTGGTGCTGACTTAAACTGAAAATGCATATGATATTGCTGACTTTATGACTTATCATGCATATCTCTCACTGCCTGCCTGTAATCAGTTCTTGATCTCACAAGTCCTTGTGGGGTGCTCTGCAGGAAGTGAAAAAGGTTGTCACAGATGAACAGTCTTCCACACTCTGTGGCTCTCAATAGCCATTTGCACTATATGGTGAGCCTTTGCATATCTATTGCTTTCGTCTCGAGACACTGGGTTTTAATATGAAGCACCAGTAACTGTGCAAAGTGAGTGAACTTAAAAAAGATATGGCCTTAAGAGGTATCTTCAGCATGCACATAAGGTGCTTCACACAGTCCCTGGTGGCCTGCAGCGGTTTGGTGGCTGCTCTGATCATCACCTGGAACTTGTCCTTGCATTTCTTCTGCAGATTCTGCAGGACATTTTCAAGCCTATCCCATTCAGAAGCATGCAGCAGCATTTGGGAATTAGTTCTGTCCATTGTATCATCCTATTACTTGCTTTAGGATCTTCAGTGAAATATGCGTTAAGTTAAGAAACATAATCAGATGAAACCGAAGACTTGACTAGAAAAATCAAAAGTATTATGGCAAAAGGGTTTGGAAACTCTCTGGAGCTACAATTCCCTCGCTGCTTATGCAGAGCTTATGCAGGATTAATACGTAGAACAAACTGTCCACCTTTAGGGAGATATTCACTATAAGGTTCCCTGAAATGAAAGTTTCCATTCTGTGAAGTGATTAACCAAGTGAAAAGGGAAATTATACCTACTAAACCCACCTAAGAGACTGCACATATGCACACACACATTTACCACAAAACAAAACAAAACACATCACGAAGCCTACAAAATCAGCCCCGCCCAATTAGTTGAACAGGCGACTTTATTTAGCCTTTTGGAGGAATGAATTAATACATACCTTTAACCTATATTATCACATTGCATTATCACTGTTTTCGCCAGGACCCTTGCACTGCTCTGAGCACCAGACAGAACACAGAGAAAGAGCATTTTGATACCATTTGGTACTTGCTTTATTCTTGCAGTTCAGCCTGTGGCCCACCACCTCATTTAATGCACAATGTCCAACCTCCATCTGGAAAATAATAATTGCTATCTTCATGGACACAGTGTCCAACCGTTTCACAAAGAAAATGCCTCTATTTCAAAATACATCAGTGACAAGACATGGCCCTATTTTACAGTTCTTAGACACAAAGAGAGTGACAAGGCTGCACTGGTGCTGTCTGTCTAGCTCCTGGCTCCAGCACCAAGAGCTTCAGGGTGTCAGAGCTATGTAGGGCTCCCGAGTTACATGAAAACCCTATGGAGGAGAGGGCGGTTGAGGACGTTTCAGGAATATGCACTCTAGGTCTGGAAGCTGCAGCTCCAAGGAGAGGTACAAGCAGGACCGCAAAGATGGCAAAGTCTGGGTTTGACCATCTATGCAGACTTCTCAATGTGCTTTTAGAATCATAGAATCATTCAGGTTGGAAAAGACCTTTAAGATCATCGAGTCCAACCATCAACTATGCCTGCTAAACCATGTCATGAAGTGCCTTGTCTACCTGCTTTTTGAATACCTCCAGGGGTGGTGACTCCACCACTTCCCTGGGCAGCCTGTTCCAATGCCTAACAACCCTTTCAGTAAAGAAATTTTTCCCAATATCCAATCTAAACCTCNTCAGCCTCCTTTTCTCCAGGCTAAACAACCCCAGTTCTCTCAGCCGCTCCTCATCAGACTTGTGCTCCAGGCCCCTCACCAGCTTCGTTGCCCTTCTCTGGACACACTCCAGCGCCTCAATGTCTTTCCTGTAGTGAGGGGCCCAAAACTGAACACAGTCCTCAAGGTGCGGCCTCACCAGTGCCGAGTACAGGGGGACGATCACTTCCCTGCTCCTGCTGGCCACACTGTTTCTGATACAGGCCACGATGCCATTGGCCTTCTTGGCCACCTGGGCACACTGCTGGCTTATATTTATCTGACTGTCAACCAGCACCCCAAGATCCTTTTCTGCTGGGCAGCTTTCCAGCCACTCTCCCCCAAGCCTGTAGCGTTGTTATGACCCAAGTGCAGGACCTGGCACTTGGCCTTGTTGAACCTCATACAACTGGCCTTGGCCCATTGATCCAGCCTGTCCAGATCCCTCTGCAGAACCTTCCTACCCGTAAGCAGATCAACCATCCCTCCCAACTTGGTGCCATCCGCAAACTTACTGAAGGTGCACTCAATCCCCTCGTCAATTAAGATGATGCCTTCTCCTAATCTGCTCCAAAGTCTGATTTTATCTGTCAACTGTCCCTTACTGATAACCATCTGAAGGGGAAATCCCTGGACCATCAATGTTACAATCCAGCATGGCCCTCCATGGCCACTGGTTTGTCTAGGAAAAAAGCAGTCACCATTTTATCCTCATCAATCTGATTGTGACCAGAATGAGGAACTCTTCCTAGGCATCCTCAAAAACATCTACAGAAAAATTAGCATGCTGCGTATTTGTCATGGTTTCGGTTTCAGCCCAGCTGGTAACAAAGCACCACGAAGCCGCTCGCTCACTCCCCACCCCCGCCCCTGGCCACGTTGGGGTGAGGAGAAAATACAAAGGCAG
>VYZV01036276.1:114379-183382 GCA_013401275.1 Pandion haliaetus | reverse complement strand
GGCGCAGCTTCTCTCCACAGGCTTCAGTTCTTCCCGAACTTCCCTAGCGCGGGTCCTTTCCGCGGGCTGCTCTCCAGTCTCACACTGCTCCAGCGCGGTTTTTACCATGGAGTTACCGCCATCTTCGGGAGCCTCCGCTCCACCGTTCACCTCCATGGGCTGCAGGGGGACAGCCTGCCATCTCACCACGGGCTGCAGGGCCATCAGCATCCTCAGGCTCCCCTCCTCCCCCTCCTTCTTCACTGACCTCGGTGTCGGCAGAGATGTTCCTCTCACGTTCCCACCCCCACACTGCTGGTTCCCTTCTTAAATCTGTTCTCCCAGAGGCGCTCTCGCCGTCACTGATGGAGTCGGCCTGGGCCAGAGGCGAGTCCGACTTTTTGGAGCCGGGGGAGCTTCTAGCAGCTTCTTACAGGAGCCACCTCTGCAGCCCCCTCCCCTGCTACCAAAGACAACCACGCCACACAAACCCATAACAATATTCAATACTGTTTTAAAAATCAAATCAAATAAAAGGCCCCTTGTCTAATTCTCCCAGCTGCAGGACCAAGCTCAGGGAGAGTGCTGCAGCGAGGGAAGGTGCTGTCCGAGGCTGAGGTCTTCTTCCACCCCGCAATTGATGCTGTGACAAGGCAGGCAGCAGAGAGTGCTTGCTACTCTGCAAATCAAGCTTCAGGTCTCTATCTGGGCAGCTCGAAAATGAACTACAGACATCAAAATGAGTTACCACCTTTGAAGAGTTCCCTAGGTGATTATTAAGACTGTATCTTGATGTATAACCACCAGAGGCCCTAGATACCAGTAATGCTGCGCCTGCAGAAGGGCTTGATAAATGAAGGACGGGCTGATTGTATCAAAGAGGTTCTTAAGTCAGGCATGAAGTCCAAGGCCTGAAATTATGTGGGCTGTATTGATGACAGAGCCAAGTGAAGAAGTCATTCATGAAAACATGACAGGTATGAAACAAAGAATATCTAGCCAGTGTTCAGAAGGCATGAGATGTTCAGCCATTCAAGTTTTGGGGGAGTAATAATTAGCTCAGCACAGGAACTCTCTCATCAGTTGCAAATTCTGCTTTACTCTGATTTGCACCTTTTTCTATTATTTTAGTTTGGAGGCTATCCAAAGCACCTGCATATTTTTCTGTCTCTTTCTGCATCACGCACATGTTCCTGAAAATACAATTGCACAGAAATGTATATAAAACATTTCAGACCACAGTGGCTGTTCAGTAAGCTGTGGAGATGATGCACTATCTGGTTGCTGCCATCCCAAGCAAAAATGTTGTGTAATGTCACCCTTTGCCCAAACTAAGCCATATGAACCATGTCTGCAATGTGTTGCAGGTGGGTCCTGTGAGGCAGATTACAGGACCTGCTGGTGTACTCCATGTTCCCCTGGATGCTTGCAAATGCAGCTTTATTGCGTCTGTGTGGCAAGGTTTTGGTAGCCAGGGGGGTTACAGGGTTGGCTTCTGTGAGAAGCTGCTACAAGCTTCCCCTATGTCCAACAGAGCCAATGCCAGTCGTCTCCAAGATGGACCTGCCTCTGGCCAAGGCCAGGCCCATCGGTGACAGTGGTAGCGCCTCTGGGAGAACAGATTTAAGAAGGGGAAAAGGTTGCTGCACAACAAGAAACTACAGCCAGAGACAGGAGTGAGAACATGTAAGAGAAACAACCCTGCAGACACCAAGGTCAGTGAAGAAAGAGGGGGAGGAGGTTCTCCAGGCGCCAGAGCAGCGATTCCCCTGCAGCCCGTGGGGAAAACCATGGTGAGGCAGGCTGTCCCCCTTCAGCCCAGGGAGGACACTGGAGCAGGTGGATGCCCGAAGGAGGCTGTGACCCCGTGGGAAGCCCGCGCTAGAGCAGGCTCCTGGCAGGACCTGCGGGTCTGTGGAGAGAGGAGCCCATGCTGTAGCAGGTTTTCTGGCAGGACTTGTGACCCCCCGGGGGACCCACACTGGAGCAGCCTGTGACTGAAGGACTGCAGCCCGCAGAAGGGATCCATGCTGAAGCAGTTCGTGAAGAACTTCAGCCCGTGGGAAGGACCCATGTTGGAGAAGTTTGTGGAGGACTGTCTCCCGTGGGAGTGACCCCACCCTGGAGCAGGGGATGCGTGTGATGAGTCCTGCCCCTGAAGAGGGTGAAATGGCAGAAACAAGGTGTGATGAACTGATCGTAACCCCCATTCCCCATCCTCCTGCGCCGCTGGGGGGGCGTAAGTACAGAATCCGGGAGTGAAGCTGTGCCCGTGAAGAAGGGAAGGGTGGAAGGAAGGTGTTTTGAGGTTTGGTTTTATTTCTCATTACCCTACTCTGGTTGATTGGCAATAAATTAAGTTAATTTTACCCAATTCGAGTCTGTTTTGCCTGTGATGGTAATTGGTTGAGTGATCTCTCCCTGTCCTTATCTCAACCCACAAGCCCTTTGTTATATTTTTCTCTTCCCTGTCCAGCTGAGGGGGGAGTGATAGAATGGCTTTGGTGGGCACCTGGCATCTAGCCAGGGTCAAACCACCACAGCAGCTTTCCTACAAGTGAAAGCCATGCTTGGGAAGATGGCACACTCCCCATCCTTACCTTCACAGAGTCACCACTGGCCAGGCTGGGCATCCAGCACTGAGGGCTGGGATGTGCTCTCAGGTGCTGCAGTGGAGGCATACCTAGTGTAAATCAAGGACAGGACCGATATACTTAGTGGCAGAAAATAATTCAATACCACGTAGAAATTGACCTTTAAAAGTCAGACAGAAGGGCATCGCCACACTAAACAGAGAGGTTTTGGGCTAAATGTCATATCAGAAAAAAGACTTCCATTCATCATTCAGATTATTTGCTTGCAGAACATACCAGTATGGACTGATGGATGCAAGACTGAAATCTGCAGCAGAGCAGCAACTCCGTGGTTAAGGTGAAGGCGTTATCCACCATATCATAGACCACTACAGTTCCCTTTGCTGTCTAGTTAAATAAATACATAATTGTTCTGCACAAAGTGGAACACCATCAAAAAAAGATATATAGCCTATCTCCTTCCCACCTGGAAGCTTGTCTTTAAGGTTAGAGATGTAAATAAATAAGCTTGCATGGACTTCTGAGATGATTCAGTTGAAATTCTCCAGGTAGCTTGGTTAAAGCTAGCTGGATATTTCCACATATAAGTGCAGAATGCAACCTGGACTTAATGCATATCACAGAAAGAAGTGGGATAGGAGAATGCATCCCTGCCTATGATGAGCTATGAGAACTAACTCCCTCTGCAGAGCGCCAGCTCACTTGGCTCTGAAGTCTGTGTGGTGGTTGCATAGACAAACTCATTTCACCCATCCTAGACAGGCAAGCTGGTTATCTAGCTTCTTCAACAAGCAGTGGAGAAAGAGTCTTGGAAGAGTGACTCACCTACTTACTTGTCATACTGGAGAAATGATTCTTTGGCAGCTCCTCTCTTCACTGATTATCAAGAAAGCTGAATGATGAGCTTGGAGTAGGTATCCAGCAATTAAATGGCAAACAATAGGTGACAGGAATTGCAACTTTACACTCAATTTGATTGTTACAAATTGCAATTAGCATGTGAAATGTAGGTACCACAATGTTCAGGATTAGCACGTTTAATGCTTACATTTCTACTGAAGTCAAGAATGATATAGATTCCAGGGAGTGATAAGAGCCCTAAATTCCTTTGAGGCCTTAGATATTGGAATTTGACAAGGAAATTACACACTAAATAATCTTCTTAGAAATTCATACACACAACTGAGATAATGAGATGCTTCCTGCAAACAATCCACAAAGTACCAAAGTTTTTTAGAGGAATTATTTACTCAGCACTATTGGTATCATTTTGCAGCTGGAAAATTTATTGTGACCATGCTGCCAAATTGCTTCGATTTGCCAGTGATTTGCTTTTCATTTCCACTTGCAATATATGAAATCGACATCACAGTCGAGGAGTTCACATAGGTAAGTAAAATTAAAGTAAACAAAAATAACGCTTTGCTTATTATTAAACACCTTTCATATTTTAGCTATGGTAGGCAATTAGGTTGGTAGGAATTTGCAACTGGAGAAGTTCTACCACTTTATCTCAGGCCAAATAGTTTATCACAATTCATGCGCAGACAAACTTCTGTGCTTCAAAAATCAGGGGAAAATATCTGATGGGATGTGGTATAAGTCTTCCAGTGCCAGAAAAGCACAGATCCCAATTAAATTTTTGCTTCAAGGAAGGAAGGAAAGAAGAATTTCTGCCATTGGAGCATGAAACAGATTTTGGCTAGAAAGAAGATGGACAAGATTTTCAAAAAACCCCAAGTGATTTGCACACCAAAGTCTCATTAGAAGTCAACAAGACTTTGATTTCCAAGTTACTCGTGAAAATTTTCTCTGATGATTCCTACAAGTCTTTTAATATTTATCCTAAACAAGTGCTGACACATCATTCAAAAGCAGATCTGGGGCTGCAACAAGTTCTGGTAACCCCTCAAGGCATTTCTAAAGCCTCACCCACCAGAGATTCGAAACTTCTGGCGTGTCCGTATGTCTGAAATCTTCCATCTGCATCATGCATTCGTCTATTTAGGATAATTAGGGGTATGCCTCCATGAACACATTACTGCAAGGTAACTGGCGTCTGGATTTACTGCAGAACAGATGCTCTACTGTAACTGTCCATGTGTATGCCCTTACCCCATGGCAAACGCAAGGCAGCTCAGTGCACGGTCATTGAAGAAGCGCATGCAACTCATGTTCAGCATTCACACTCCATCTTCCAGTTGCCTCACTGTAACTTGCTCAGGTAGCCACGCTGCCAGATTTGGTTTACAAGCCCAGACACCATCACAGACTGCCCAAGAATAAACACAGGCAGAGTATCTTTCACTAAGCAATTTTTTAGCCTGTTCACTGTCACCTCCAACCCACCCTTCAAGGATTTTGTATTCAGTGCTCATCCTCACTTAGGCTGCACCAGGCTGGATGAATCATGAAGAAATGGATGCTGGCACTGGTTAGCTAGGAGGTTAGCTAGGAGGTTAGCTAGGAGGATCCATGCCCTAGGTTCCCAGAGGGGCTGCATTGTACTGATAAAATGCCTAAATGGAAAAAACGAAGCTATGACATTGGAGAGACTGCAAAACTAAACAGCAGCCTTGTCAGAAAAGCAGTGTGACATGTTCAGGAACTGCCACTTAGTTTACCCCACTAATAAAGGTTTTTTCTCTGTAAGAGTCCCAGATTTCAGGATTCTGGAGTTTGGTCTCAAAGGGTGTGGGAACCAAGAGAGCTGTAAACATGTTAAATATTAACTTCTTAATGACACTGTCATTCAGCTTCTACTTTCAATTCTGACATTACAAAGAGAAATGATCTCACCTCACTAGGGTGTAACTACAACATGCTGCTACAGCTCAGGCCTCCCCTTTTTTCCAGCTTTCTCTGGTTAGAGGCTCCCATGAGATTACTGTATCTGCGGTGCTACTGAAGCATGCTGGAGATGTCTCAGTGATCACTGGAACACAGCCTGCCAACAAGAACTTTTGTCTTCAACCTCTTAATCCAGATTCCAGATCAGAAATTCATTGTAGAGACTCATGAAATTATGTCTTCTGATACAGTTGAAAGGTGTTTCTTCATTGCACATGGATATTGTTCATAGCTATTACACAAGCCAGGCCACTGCAGTGAGCATTTCTAAATCCACTGCTATAAATCTACCCTGACCATCAGTTGGAAGTTAAGGAAATCCATCCATTCCAGATTTTCATCTTGCAGATACTACTGGCTTTACATAGAAAGCAAAAAAAAACCCCAACCCCTTTAAAAAAAAAACCCTTTTTGCTTCTGATTCAAAGTCTTAAGAATTTTACCAGTAAATAACCTGTGATATCTCTGGTAAAAAGGTAAGACTTCTGAATCTGGTATACAGAAAAGGTGATCCAGTAATTCTGCCCTTCTTTCCTGGAAAGCAAGTTTTTCTTTCCGTTCTAGCTTCTTATGCTAAAGTATACGGTTTATGCAATGCTGGGATTGGGAATATCTATGCAAACTCCACATGGCATTTTGGGAATATCTACCTGCTTTTGGAGTATGCACATGCTGTCTCCCTTCAGGATGCCTAATGGGAGTTGTTCTGTTCACCACCAAGCTAGCTTTCTCTTTGCACCTTCATGCAATGGTATGAGATTCCTCTTCCACCCCTGAGCTGAAGACCATGGCTCTGCTTCCAGCATGCACACAATACTGGGAGCGCAATTCCATGTGATGAAACATGCAACAGTGGAGACAGAGGTGGTCCTCCAATCTTTCCTTCCCTTTCTCCACTGCCCTGCTGCTGGGCCAACCCTGCTGCACAGTACAATGGACCTGTGAAATAAGCCCACAAGAAAAGCTAGACCAAAGCTTTAAACCAATTCATTTCCCAGATCTGCTTTAGAGCTCCACCACAGCTAGAGCGGTCCTGGCAGGGAGCGGGGAGGAATGGCTGCGGGCAGCAGCAGGAGCCTCTTCAGCCAGCTCCGCAATTGAAGTTTTCATATCTTGTGTCTTCCCGAATGCTGACTATGGTCTCCCAAAGAACATTGATGTTTAACTCGATTTAGAAAGGTAATAAAGAATGAAGCCAGCAGCCTGTGAATGGATAGACTGCACTGTAGATAACAGGCACAGCTAATTCTGGTTTTAAATAACAATAGGGACAGCAGCAGACCCTCTGGCAATAGCCAGAGCATTTCTTCAAATTATGCATTCTCTGAGTTTCCTTTTGCTACTGGAGGGCCCAACTCTGCAAACTATTTTTAGTACCGTTACTTTGTCAGCGCCCAGCCACGAATCGGGGTCCCACTGTGCTATTCAAACACTTAACTAAAGGCTGGTTTCTGCCCAAAGACTTTGAAATCCAACTTACAGAAATCCCATAGGTTTAAATGGCAGAAAGAACTATATTAGGAGTACTTTCTTTTATTGTCTTTTATTATTTATTTTACTAAATATTATTTACTTCATTTGTGGCAATCAGAGTAGAATAATGAAAAAAATGTTTCCAAGCAAAAGACTGGAACAACTCTGCAGTACTGCTGGTGAAACAACAAACCATTTCAATGAAAGAAACTATAAGCATTGAACAGCTCAAAATGGCTTCTGCAGAGCCACAGCAGTATTGTATGCAAATATATAATTTTGTTGTTTTTATGTAACCTGGCTATTTTGTAATCACAGAAGTAGGGATTAGACAAATGGGGTATATGCCATTTGTAAAGAAACTACATGGGAAAAATATGCACTGCAGTTATAGTGCTGATATTTGAATTTAGATACTCAATAAACACATTGTCAGCTAACAGCAAATTACTCAGTTTCATTAATGATACTGATTTGGAGTTAAAGTAGAAGATACAGAAATGAAAGCCTATATATGCACAAATTTTAATGAATGTTGATTATCTTGCTTTTATCGAGTGCTGTTCACCCAAGCATGCTTTACAAACCAACTGCACAATCTCATACTCATTTGCCCATGAACAAAGGAGTTCACTGTGTCTATCACTAGACAGCCATCATCTTTGGTGTGACAACATGAGGTGCTCATAAGCGTGCACAACACTTTTAAAACATTTTTTGCACAATAAATGAAAAATATAGACAAGTTCTGAGTCTAGAATCTAGACAGGTGTCCTGGGTTCAGGGTATGTGTCTACAATAACTAGCTAAAATGTCATGGGAAACATATATATCACAAAATCTATCAATCATGACTATATATATAAAATAATCACAAGTGATTATGACTAAATACCTACGTTCTGCAGATCCAGCAACTCATCCATACCACCATGCTGAGATATCATTTGCAACGACCTTTAAAGAAAATGACCCCTATTCCCAGAGAGCAGACTGCCTGCAGGACAAGCGT
This sequence comes from Pandion haliaetus, assembly GCA_013401275.1. NCBI lineage: Eukaryota > Metazoa > Chordata > Aves > Accipitriformes > Pandionidae > Pandion > Pandion haliaetus. The sequence continues at coordinate 175,474 of VYZV01036276.1, read as the reverse complement.
CTAGGATACAAGCTCATGATTGAGTGGCTAATATCTTCACACAACTCCAGTTCACCTGATCTAACATGAAAAAGAGTTTTGAGACCATGGGTTTTGCCCCGTGTTTCGAGACTCTGCTTCCAAAACCTTTGTAGCAGCCTCTAAGAGGTTTTTGGGAAGCTTGATAACCTTCCCCATTAAAGCCAAGGTGAAGACACAGCCTTCTGTGCTTCTGACAGCCAAAGCTTAATTAGGTATCTCCAAATGGTCTTTAAAATCTGTGGTAAGGATCTGGATCCATTCTGAAACCACACCGAGTTGTCTTCCAAAGACCAGGACAAAAGTACTACTGAAGGTGACAGCAGCTAATTGTTTAAAATACCTGTTCCCCATCACACTTTAGCTACTTGCATTATATAACACCTTCAACCCAAAGCCTACCTACCACGCTTGGTATTTTTGGGCGGCTGTACCAGGAAAGGTCTTGCAAATGAAAGTGTGGCCCAGATTCATCCAACTATTTTTAGACACCTACTGCTGTTACCTGTATTACATCTGCAGACTGTCTACACAGTCAGTGCAGAGCCAGTCACCTGCCTCCGGTCCTCAGCCCCAAACCTGATTGCTCTCAGGAGATCCTTACTGCTGGCTACAGTGGGAACACAGAGAAACCTGGGAGGTACCTGCAGGTAGATGGGACCTCAAAATTTGATTTAGTAACACAGAAGAGCAAGGTATTAATTGATAGAATAGTTCAGTTGGAAGAGACTTACAATGATCCTCTAGTCCAACTGCCTGACCTGTCCAACTGTTAACATCAGTTAACAAGTGAGAAAATGAACTGTGACCGGTGCTGCATCCACAGAGCTAGGGGGAAAAGACAGCAACAAAACTACTTTAGTTAACCAAGGCTGAACACATGGTTCTGAATACACATAGGGAACAGAGTTTTTGAGTAAGGTGGTGCCATTTTTACATACTGACGAGTAATAACACACTCTAAAAACATTTTGTAGGATTTGATTGTGAGACAGAATTAGTTTGGAAACTTTGCCTTTTGAAGACCATGACAACCACTAGAAAGGTGAAAAACAGTCTCCCTGGGTCATTTCTATGGAGGTTTCTGACAGTAGCTTGGCTGGTGCTCACTTCTCTCCATGGCAGCAGAATTACCGACTTTGCTGGGAACAGCCAAGACTCCCTGCTTAATACCAAGTTATGATAAATCACTGTTCATTTAATGCTGGCTATAAATTGCATTAAAATCTTTATTTGAGTTTTTAAGTACCAAAGGATTTGGAGGACTGGAATGGAAGTTGTGCCCTGCTGACCAGTTTCCCTGTTCACTCCATACAGGTGCCTTGATTCTTGGACCTCTCCTTTCTCTCAGTAAAAACCTGTGAAGGTCTGATACCAGCTGTCTGCCAGCTGTTAAATGTTCTTCTGTGACTGCACAGCAAATCGCCTCAGTCTATTCTGACTGACACTAATGGAGCTCTCATCACCCAGAAGCACATCCGTCCTAAATGGATAGTGGCTCCCAATCTTTTTAGTCTTGGGGACTTTATGGTCTTGCTTCCCCACCTCATAGCAGTTGCTTAGTGGCCATCCGCAACAAAATTTATGCACAGAAATGTGTGTGTGCATATACATACACTATGAATAAGGAATTAGCAACTTCTTCTCCAGCACCTCTTGGGGACCTAAAAGCATCATCTGTAACCCTGCTGCATCAGAGGTTAGCCAGCAGCTGGTTTCTAGAGTCATCAGACACCCTTTCCCCATGTTACATTTTTGGAACAGTCTGCAAACTTTCAGCCTTTTAATATCATATGTGAAATCAAATTATATCAACAGCCAGTGTCTTACTCCAGTAGAAACTTTAAATTCAATTTCAAGGTAAGATATCTAGATTGGGGAAGATCCCATTTGTACCTTTAAATGAAAGGCTTGTTTTTGATGTTTATTCCACAAAACAAAGGCCTTTTTAATGCTGATGATTTGTCCTAATTTGGGTCACTGATGGCCAAGATGAATGAACATTGTCACTCATATGACAGTCAAATCTGCCCCATGGGGATGAATCAGGACAACACCCCTTACCAACATGTTTCTATATATCTGGATATCACATTTTTGTCTTGTCTCTCCGTGTTGGCACTGATTACTGCATACACCCACACTGTCAGAACTCCAAACAAAAATATTTTTCACTATTCCAGTTCATCCTTTGTGTGTCATGATGCATGCCAGACTTACCCCTAAAAGTCTGCATTTAGGTGTTTCTGTTTTGTCTCTCTTTATTCTGAGTAACACTTATGGGAAATTTGCTCTTTGACTTCAAGGTAAGACCAAAATGGATGCACAGTGATACTTAACCAGGGATGATTTCTTTAAAAACATACTGTCATCTCCGTAACTAGTCCATGCAAGCCAAACACTTGAAAAAAATACTTCGGTTATTACTAGTGCACCTACTGCCAATTTTGTGGGGTTTCTGCCATGTTTTTTCTCTTTAAATAATTCCGGCTCAAAACAAAACAAAAACCAATCATAGGCACCCACAGACTGGTAGGGAAAAATGACCTCACTTCTGATTTGCAGAGATGCTCAACTGTGGCAGCCTCCTTTAGCCTCAGGAGAAAGGAAGTGAAAAAAACTATTCTGGGTAACTATAAAGGAGAACAAGCCTAGATGCATACATATTAAAAAAAAGACTGATGACAACAGAGTTCCATCACATAAGTTATAACCTAAACACAAGCAAGCAGACAAATTAAGCAGATATATGCTCTGTGTATTCATTAATGTTGGTATTAGACCTCTAAAAAATAACTTCCCATTATGCACTCCTTAAGCAACTATAAATTTGTTTGGCACCTGCATGCCAATGGAAGGACTGAAGCAGCCAGTGATATGAATTGTTGTTAAACTCTATTTAAAATAACTATATCTTCATGCTAGCTGAAATTCTTTACTGTCCATAATCAGCTTACAACTCTAAAAATCCAAGTTATCAGGGTACATATGGAACTTACATTACACTGTAAGACTGTGGCTGTAAAAGAATATTAAGGAGGAACCCTTGCCAAAATAATACTAAATAATTCCTTTCTAGTTAAGATTCAAATTATGGCTAAGAGAGTAGCGGCTTGCTAATTCACTTTAATGATTGGAAGATCCACTGCAAATTACTGAATTTTGCAACTAAGTGAGAAACACATTAAAAAAGCAAGTGTAATTTATCACAAAATGCACTTTGCTCATTTATTTTGACAACTGTTGTTTAAATTATTTATGCCCCTTCATCATGTAATAGTAAATGTACTGTAGTCTGTTTTGTAAAAATAGTCATCAGTGAGATTAGAGTAACATAATATCCGCTATTACCCTTTGCTTGGAGGTGAGTAGAAATCAGCATTTTGTGCCTTGCCAATGCAAAACAGGGTTTCAGAAAAGGGCCGTGTTGGTGGTTCTTGAGTTTTGGTTTTTTGTTTAAAAAATGCTGAACCTACAGCAGCTCCCAACCATTTCAAACATCTGTATTGAAACCTGAGTGAAAGGAGCTGAGTGTTGTTACCCTGAAAGTGGGGCCACTTATTTAAGTGTCTTATTCAAAGGCTTAAAAATGTGGTATTAGTATTCTGCCCCCCCCGGAAATCCCCATCAGCGCCCATGAACAAGGTTCTGAACCTGAACTCAAAGTCAGTAGGAGCTTTGCTTGAACAGGCTGACAAACATTACTGAGTACCCATTGCTTTGAATTAATGCATCCTCTTTAAAGGAAGAGAAATTTTGCCTTCTCTCTGTTCCTATTTCAGGTCTATCTGGAGGAACAAAGGAGGAAGCCACACCTTCCTCTCCCTGCTGTGGTTTGACTTTACAAACTCGGATCGCGGGCATGAAATTGAGGTGAATAAGTGCAAATGAGGAAGGAGAAAAGTTAAAGCAGATTTGGCTCTAGTCATTCCTGGAATCAAGTTATGTCAAGACTATGAAACACTCGGGGTGTTGGCTGGAGTTGCATCACAGTCAACTTAACGCTGATGAACACTGTGTACTCAGGAAACAAGGCAGTTGGGCATCCCATGAGGAGTAGCGCAGCAGGCTTGCCAGTGCATGTGCTTCCATCCGTTCTATCAAGTATTGCAACTCTGAAGAAGGAAAAAAACCGCCAAAACCCAGCTCCCCACCTCCCCAGTAAAAGATTATCTATTGTGAAAGATGCCTGGCTAACAGCCTGAATTAGGGATGTGAGGGGTTTTGGCATTGGTAGCTAAGCAAGGTACGTTATGGGAGATCTTTGGGAGGGAGCTAGAGGACATCTTGAGGCCTCTTTCCTCTGTTACATAGAGAAATCGGATCAACCAGAGTCTGACCTTACAACTGCATTCACCCCACCTAATTTATACCTTAATTAATGATGATTATTAATTACCCTTAATTACTTTAGATCCCTGAATTAATGATGGTGCTTCTCAGTTAGAAGTGTGTTTATCCTTGGTACTCGGTGCCTTGGCAGATGCTATGAATCCAGGCCCTACAGTAGTAACTTCCTACTTACATACTCATGACCGAAGAAACTGAATATCCTTTCTGTGCACGGCTGAAAAAAGGGCCTTGAAAATGCTTATTGTGAAATCAAAGTTATTTTCTCCTGAACCTAATAATTAGCAAGTGAGTTTTAAAACACGTTTGGCGCTTTAAACCCCCCACTAGCCCACGGGTGCATGGCTCTGTGCCTTGGGAGCTGCAGGGGGAGAGAGATGACCTCTCCACGGGACAGAGGGAAATATTGGGCTCCAGGAAAGCAACAAGCTTTATACTTAATTCACAGGGCGTTTTTTTTTTAAAAGCAGCATCATTAAACTGTAATTTAGGGGAAGAGGGGGAGAGGAAAAGTGGGAAAAAAGATTTACTGATAATCTCACCAGTGATGTGCATTAGCTTCCTGTATGCTGACTCACCCATAGCTGTTTAAACGTGTTTCCTTTGACTTTTTCCTTGGGTATTTTTTTTTTGTAATGGTATAAACATTTCTCTACTTAATATGGTAAGATGTAGGCAAAGACACTCAGGCCTTCATCCTGCTCATTTTTTCCTCTCATTTTCTTCTGCCTCCCTGGATCTATGGAAACTTAACCAGAGTTTCCTCTCGGATGTAGCCTGTCTGAAGGGCACCCGCAGGCAGACAAAGCAAGTCTGTACCATGCACTGCAAGTGTTACAGCTCGTCCAGCACGATCTTTTTGTCTGGAAAGACACTTTCAGATAAACAGGTTTCCAAGCAGGAGAGTTAAATTTAACAGCACGGCGTCCCCACAGCCGGAGGATGGCTGCGGGAAAGCCCGTGGTACAAACCAGTTGGATTTCCACATCAAACCGAGAGCAGCATCATGAATGTGCTGCTTAGACGTGACTCACATTTCTGTGCCATTTACAGCAAAAAACACAATGGTTAATCCTTCCCCTGCCTCTTCCTCCGCTCTCTTCAGATGCGCAAATGAATGCAACTCAGTGACTACTTTTTAGGTAACTTACACATTTTTTGGATGGGGTGAGACAGCTGTGGATGTCTCGGAGCTGTTTGCTTCCCCAGGTGGAACTCGTGTAGGAGCAGGAGAACCTGCACAGAGACCAAGCCTTCTCAAAACAGGGCTGAAGGCAGAGCTGCTACTAGTGGGAGTGTTTGGACCACACTATCAGATTAGTCTTGGGCCACGGACTGATGTTTTCCTCCAGATTTAGCTGGAAACTCCAAAACACAAGCAGTTTTTCAGCCTGTGTTGGTTTGTAGCCCTCTCAGAAACATGCAGCCTTTGGAGGTGTGGGTCCTGTACGATGCCTGGAAGCCTGCTGACCACAGTCGGTCTTGTCATAGTTACCTCTCACCAGCCCCTCGCAACAACCCCTGGCTCCTGGAGGCTGCAGCCACTTTGCAAAGCTCTGCTTTGAACAATAAAACAACCACATCAACACTTCTGGAGCACATGCATGTGCATGGAGGGGGTATTGCTCTTTTAACTCCTGGCTGGATCTCTTTAAGAGCAAGGTAAGATCACAGTACAGCATCTCTAAAACAGCCCAGGGAAAAAACAAAAATGCCGTCAACTACCATTAGCTAAACCAGGATTGTAGTGGTAGTTTTGTGGAAATAACAGCAAATTATTAAACACACTTCAACTATAAATAATAATAAACTCAAAGAAGCAAATCTTCTTAAGGTCTGCAAAACTCAATCTTAAAATTTTAGGTGCAGTTCTCTAGTTAAATTACAAAGCACTAAACCTAAAATTAACTTGCTCTGGGCAATCTTAAAATAGTAGATTGCTGGATCTAAGCTTATGGGTGTTCTCAGTTAACTGCTTCTGAAGAAATATAAAAGTGGTTTATTACATCTATAATTACAGCAAAACTTTGCCCTGTACTTTTCTCTCCTGGCTGGAGGAGATGAGTTTGGATGTATCATGTGAAACTGAGCACTGAATATCAAAAGGACAGGAATCCTACCTGAGTCTGAGCTATCAAAGCTCTTGACATAAACCTGATACAGCCTTATGCAGGATTGTGTAGGCTTGTCTCTTCTGCAAGACCACTTACAGGTGTGTACAAACAGACATACATGTGCACATATATATATGCACTTATATATAGACACACACAATTACATATATAAAGATAAATAATCCTGCAGAAAAGGAACTTTCAGGGCACATTTAAAAATAGATGCTCTTGCACACACACACAATTACTTTTCAAGGTAGTCTCCTTTTTCCGTATTTCTACCCTCATTTTGGTTATCAATATTTTTATTTTTGTATACAATTTGAGACCCGATCTTGACGATACAATATAATGCTAAAGATCACAGAATATTGACAATATTGTCAGTCTCAGCAGAACACAAGAGTCAGACTCCCCTCCGCAAAACCATAAGGCTGGGTGAAAGATCAGTATGAGATTAATCTGCTTTCTGATTTTTCACTTGTTAAGAATCACATTTCCAAGCTGTTTTCTCTGGACCATGAAGGGCCAGAAACTTTTTTTTTACTGCTTAATGAAAGCTGAAAGCTGGTAATTTCACATGACTTCAGAAGCAGTAGCTCGTAGAGGAATATCAAGTATTGTCACAGTCATGATAAACCTTATGATTGGCCACAGTTTTAAGATTTTGAGGGTTGAAATGCTACCTCTGGCAGAAGTTATGCAGATAAGACTTTTAAGCAAGGCATGAGTTGTAAAAAAAGTCTGGAAAATAATTTTTTTAATAAGAGAAAAGACAGACTATTGCTATTCTATAAAGAACTCCAATACAGTATGGATATTTTGTAAAGTTTTCTGTAGAGATTACAGCAATCACAATTTATTTTTAAATTCACCTGCTTTAACCCAGTACATGTAGAAACACTTTCGAGTAGAAGCTCTCTCTTGGAGGAAGTAATGCATCTGATATCCCAGGCTCTTCCATCGAATCAGATGTAGTTCCTGGTTCTTGATTGCATTTGTTACTGTACTGCAACATTTTATGATTAAGTCAGTAAACTTAACAATATTTAAACTGCTGTTCCGATTAGAGAGCTTAAAAATGGGGTTACTTTCAAAAGCACTTGACTTAATTTTTCTTCCACTGTGTTAAATGAAAATGACTGATTCAGAGAAGTATCAAAGCAATACCATGTATTTAGACCTAAAAAAATTAAAACCCTCCTATAATTCTATTTGCCCTCTACTGCTTTTTCTACTGTTTTCCAGCCTACTGCTTTTCTTGAACTTTTTCAATTTCCTCTCATAAATTCACAGTTTATACAAAAGATTGGCAATATGAGAATAGAAAAATTTTGCAATGCAAAATTTACTAAAAATGTCAATACTTTTCAAAGATCAGACAATTCTGTTAACAGAAGTGACTTTTACGGTCAATACTGATGACTAGCCAGTTCTGGAAAAGTACCATGTTTCTCTTACAGACTATTTTAATATAGAAGGCAATCTTGAAATATTAACAAGGAAGTAAAACAATAACAAGCGAGACACCTAAAGACTCCCTTTTCAAACTATCACCTAGAGAATGAGTCATGTTCATTTACAGCTAAGCTTGGATTAAATTGCTAGCAGTGAATCTGAAAGCAGAAAAATAAAAAGATAACTACTGTCCAAAGATGAACGTCAGAGATAAACAAAAAAGGATTTCACTATATATCTCCTAGTGTTTATTCTAGTAAGGAAACTGAATTAAGAAAAGAAAATGTTGAAATTTTAGAAAACATGAAAAATCTAATTATTAAAAATTCCTTGCTAAAACCTATTTTATGATGATGCAAAGGCCCTCTGTTCCTTGCAATGCACCAGCTGCTTTTCATTATTTTACATGCAAAACAATGCATTCAATCACCTGTTCCACAAACTGCAATTTGAGGGAAAGCAAAAGACCGGAAAGCATTCAATACAGAAGTTCAGACCCATTCAGTTCTCTGCAGCCTGTGCCAGGTCTGGCCAAAAAGGTCCAGTGATGTCTGAATCATACTGATCTCAACCAAAGAGAAATCTAAATTATCCCCTGCTTTTCAGTGAATGGAAATGAAGTTAAACAAAATGTATGCTAAATTCCAAACAATTTCAAAACTTAAAGAAAATACACAGTTGCTTTTGCCTAGGGATTGTGTAACTCATTTAATCAAAGACTTGTGGGATAAGAAGAACTTGATCTAAATATGAGGTTGCACACTTGCACAAGAATTTACTTTTTATAGAATCAAGATATTTTCCCATTCCTCATTATCCTTTGAGAAAATGACACTGGGCAGCATTTTACAGGCCCTGCAGGTGAGATTATAACCTGTCTGCTGAACCCACTTGCACAAATTGGCCCCAGGGTTTCTTGTTTTCACCAGATGGTGTTAGGGCAGGATTGCTGGTGAGCACCAAACCTGCCTATTTCTGTGCTGATTCTTTCTGAAAGACTTGCTGACAGCAACATGTGAAAAGCAGAGCTGTGAAGTTGTGCCTCATGTGCGTGACCCTGTTTTTTCACAGCATCAGTCAACTGTCTGGGAAAGATAGCCATCCCCCGTATGCTCCCCGTCTCCTTCCCTGAGCCCCTTCCAAACAGTTAAAAACAAGTCCCGACTTCAGCCAACATTTTTTTGAATATACATTATCATGCCAAAAAATCTTGATTCTTTGGGCTTTGTGTTACACTTCAAAACAATATACAGAAACACTGGTCCTAGGACAGTCAACTGTGCATGCATTTTTTCATTTACAGTAGTCTTGATACATAAATATTTATCATGGATTTTGTTTAAAGGAGACCCAACAGAAAACACAACTGGCTTGTCAACACTGAGATGGACTTGGTGTGTAATTTTGGGGGGGTTGTAAATAGAAGGTGACATAAGAAAGAAACCTGATTTTAACTGAAATTACTTGGGACAGGCAAAAGTAAATGCTTTGATGCATCACATTCCTCCATCATCCTAGGCTAACTTTGAACTAAGATGAAGGCATACTGGGACTGTGAGTGATTTTGAGCCATTTTATCACGAGAGCTCCCTTAAGTAACAGGCATTCATTTATTACACTTTCAGATGACAAACTACTGAGTGCATCTAGACAGCATGTAAAAAGGACCTCTTTTAGCCCTGCCAAACAGTTATCTTGGGGAGCTGATATTCTTGGAAAAACGTTTGGCCCTACTATTATCTAACATCAATATTTAAATTTTTAATAGCATACAATGTCTATGTATATTAATATCTTTAACAACAATGATCTTAAATCTTGAGCAGATGCTTATTCATAACCCTTTTGATTCCTTTTCTCTTTTTTTTTAGTCTTCCCTACATTGCAATTTGATTCATCCATTTTCAAACTTCAGTTAAGCTGAAAACACACAAAGGAAAACTTGCCTGCACTTGCTCGATACTATTTCGCAGCTAAGGTTAAGAACAATGAAAGGTCTTTCATTGTATGCGCAACACCTTCGCTTGGACTCAACACGTCAGACTGCCTTCAAGCACTGGCTGTGAATGCCAGGAAAGCTGGATCGTTGAGATTGCAATTTTTGGATAAGCTACACTACATTTGGGCTTATCTGGGTATGAATGCGTATCAGCCAAAAAGTGTTCTTTCAGTTTTCCAAAAGCAAAAGCTTGCAGAAAAAAGGAGGCAAAAATTAGGTACCCATCCACATTACTTTTGCATCTAGAAATGACCCAGCATTAACAAGGATGGATCACTCTCACATCCCACCTCATGGAATGGCACCCAGAGACTTAGAGCACTTCCAGACTTAAGCTTCTTAATCAGAAACTTGCATCTGACAGTGAGAGACAAATGTTAGCAATTCAGCAAACCAGTTCCTGGTCTGCCAGTCTAGAGAATGACAAGGTTTAACCATACCACAGGCAAGAAGTGGATCCTTTAATTTTACTTAACATTCAATGTACTCTGTCCACTTCTCCTTAGGAAACAAACTTGAGCCCCGATGAGTCTTACAACCTGTTGCTTCAATGTAGTTGTTCTCATGAATTTCAGCAAAGGGAAGCACAAAATCCTGCCTCCGGGGAGAAATAACCCCAGGCACCAGTACACGCCTCAGCCAAATGTCTGCAAAGCAGCTTTGCAGAAAAGATCCTGGGGGACACCAAGGTGACCATGAACCAGCAATGTGCCCTTGCAGGAAAGAAGGCCAGCAGCCTCTTGGGCTGCATTAGGCAGAGCATTGCCAGCAGGTCAAGGGAGGTGATCCTTCCCTCTGCTCAGGAGCAGTGAGACTCATCAGGGGTGGTGTATCCAGTGCTGGGCTCCCCAGTCCAAGAGAGACATGGACTTACTGGAGCAAGTCCAGCAACGGGCCACGAAGATGATTAAGGGACTGGAGCTTCTGTCATACGAGGAGAGGCTGAGGATTGGGACTGTTCAGCACTGGAGAAGAGAAGGCTCAGGGGGATCTTATGCATGCTTGTAAACATCTGATGGGGGCAAGTAGAGAAGATGGAGCCAGGCTCTTTTAAGCAATGTCCAGTGACAGGTCAAGAGACAATGGGTGTGAATTTGACATACAGGAAATTCCATTTAAACACAAGAGACTTTTTTACTGTTCTGGTGGTCAAACACTGGAACAGGTTGCTTGAAGTGCCTGTGGAGTCTGTATGCTTGGAGATACTCCAAACCTGACTGGGAATAACCCTGAGTACCCTGCTCTAGAGGACCCTGCTTCGAGCAGAGGACTTGGACTAGACAACCTCAAGAGGTCCCTTCCCACCTCAGCTATTCTCTTCTGTGATTGCTTCTTCCAGCAATGGCAATTAAAGACTTGCAGCTGTACTTTACTCGAAAGCCTCTAATTTTCTAAGTAAAACAGTGTAACACTTTAGGAATAAAGCAGAAATGCATTTAATGCTAACTCAATTCATAAAGTACCCTATTGTGTGCTTATGGTTGGAGAGTTTCCTCAAATCCTTATTACTTACATATCATCCTTCATCATCTAGGGTGTGTAGGCATCCAATTCAGCATCTTATCCTTAATCTACAGATTTGAAACAGTTTAGCAGTGTCCTCAGAAAAACTTCAGAACAGAACTTAGGGACCCTATGAGAACCCTAGGAGACTTAGGATGAGACCTGATGGTCTGAGAGAAAAGATGGCCAAGAGTCAGCACACGAATGTGGAATACAATGACCAGAACTACAGCCCAGACCCAGCCTTTGCAAAAACTATGCTTATGAATTTGTCTCAGACATTATCACACAGATATACTGGCAAATATTACAGTTAAATGCTTTTTTTTTTTTTTTTCATGTGTGTATGTAGCTCCTCACTCTTCTGCAGCATTATTCCTGTGCGCTCCAGGACCACCAAGTTTTGAAACAGCCTGCAATTGTGAAAAATCAATGAAATCCCACCTTGACCAGTACATTTAAACATCTTTTCATCTACAGCAGAACTGTGCTTTGGCTTCAATTCTGAGTGAATGCTCAATGAATAAAAATTTTTTTTTGAGCCCATCCCTATTAATATTCAGGAAAAAACATTTTTCATTTATAAATGCTGTTTTCTAATTCATTTGCTTTAAACAGTGAGCAAGCCATTTTGTATTTTTAACGTAAACTCTCAAAAATGTAGATCTTTACAACAGTACTGAAAGCAACTTTATAATTAAATCCATCCAAAACTTAACTCATATTCAGAAATTTGTCTTTATGCGAAATCATACTTAAACAGCAAATGGAATACACTTCTTCTGATTCCAGTATTCAAATATCAGCTGAAAAACTAACTTTAAAAAATAACCTTAGTCCTAGTATATGTGGTTAAAATAAAAACTTTTACTCTACAAGTTAATGAATGTGGCTGAACAGCTGCTACAGCCACTGCTGGAGGAAAAGCAGCAATTTAATAAAGAGTAAAGTGATAATTATCCAGAATCTTGATTCATCTGAAGATACGGCATCTTCAAGCAACAGAACACACATACTCCGTTTAATTGATAACTGAAAACATTTCCTTGGGCTAACTAAATATCTAGTTGACTGAATTTTCATTAAAAAAAGTTGTGATATGATCCCCTGGGGAGAATGTTGTTCAATTATATACACCCATGTTTCATTTTATATTCTCCTCTCATACCTTCTTGAGAAGCCTACATTAAGCTCATGCCATAAATCTCTTCAGAAGCAGACAATATTTACTATCATTCATAGTTTTTCCAGATCAAGAATAAATAAGAAGGCATTCTCCACATCTGCACATCACCGCATGCTATATATTTCCAGCACTACTAAAGCACAAATCTACCCTCAATGATTTTCCTCCACAAATGGTATCAGTCACATTTCATGCTCCTCCACAGTGAACATAGTTGTTCTTCACCTTCTGAAAAGGTGGTAGAGGGAATGCTCTCAGGACATGACCTCCCATTATGGCATTGGTATGGGGGAGAGAAAGTTAGGTCAAGAGGAGAGGATTTATAACAAATCAGGGTCATTGTTCTTGTTCTGGCCTCATCCCTTAGGACTTTTTCCTGGGTGTAGAGGGAATGCAGCAAAGGCAGAGGAACCAAGCTGAATGATCTCTCCCAGTGTCATTTTACCTGTGCGTGCTGCTCTGTCAGTTCTTTCCACTGCTGCCTTACTTCTTAAATTCCTGTTCAGCTGTGCAGCTCTCTTAGTGACAGTATTTGGTCTCAGGTCTATCAATGCAGATCTACAGATTTGCACCTAGATTACTAGATCCTGCTGATCTATTAATCCATATGCTGTCAACACTTTGAAATTTATCCTCCAGTCTCTGGCCACATTACACATTTTCTGCTTGCCACCTGCTCCTCTTCCACTCTTGCTGCCTAGCAATTCCCTACTGCACTCAAAATGTTGCTGTGGGGGCCATCACATTCATATGCCTGTTACAGTTCTGTCCTTGTACCCCAGGCACCTCATCCCATCTCTGACTTTCTCATGTGGAGGTGCCCTTCTGACCTGTAAAATTTGCCTAGAAGAGATCTTTCAACTTAGACACGCTCCCTTTATCCTGGCTTCCTTGTTGCCCAGCAAGAGACTCATGGTCTGAATGGAGAGAGCTCCTACATTTACCCAACTTCAGGTCTTTTTTTAGCACTAGCCATAACACCTATTGATCATTACTGTTTAATAACAGCTAGACAGACGGTAACTGTGGTTTCTCTGGCTGCTGCTTCTGAGTAGGTCCCTGCGTGTAGCAACTTCATGCCCAGGGCACCCATCGCCTTTCTCCAGCCCTGATTCACCCGATTCCTTTCAGGCTGCAGACTCTCTTCAGCTGCCGTTTACTACTGATTTGTCAGTCCTTGAAGCTGGGAGCCCCAGGTCTAATGCTGCAAGCACCTGTGTGGCAGCTACCCCTATTGAAGAAGTGAAAGGACAGCTAACAGGTACGTGACACTTGTACATTGTGGGGAGAACTGGAGGTAGAGGAAAAAGATGCAATATGGACCAGTTCACAAGAGGGACAAGAAGTGGGAAGGTGAAGGAAATAAAGCAGGAAGAAAATCTATCATTGTCCTATATGCTAACAAAATTTTTGCTGATTTGTTCTATAAATCTTTGAACAATGGACTTTGGGAGCAAAGCCTAGCGTTAAACTTGTTAATACCCTCTGTGTTGATCTATGCCTGAGGTAAACTCTATCACCATGGCTCAGTTTATAATGTAGGGCAGGAACATGCTATAAAATGCACCTGATCCACAATTATCCTGTGTTCAGTTTTGGGCCCCTCACTACAGGAAAGACATTGAGGCGCTGGAGCGTGTCCAGAGAAGGGCAATGAAGCTGGTGAGGAGCCTAGAGCACAAATCTGATGAGGAGTGGCTGAGGGAACTGGGGTTGTTTAGCCTGGAGAAAAGGAGACTGAGGGGAGACCTTATGGCTCTCTCCAACTACCTGAAAGGAGGTTGTAGTGTGGTGGGTGCTGGTCTCTTCTGTTGGGTGGCTGGTGATAGGACGAGAGGAAATGGCCTCAAGTTGCAGCAGGGGAGGTTTAGATTGGATATTAGGAAAAATTTCTTTACTGAAAGGGTTGTTAGGCATTGGAACAGGCTGCCCAGGGAAGTGGTGGAGTCACCATCCCTGGATGTTTTTAAAAGACGTGTAGATGTGGCACTTAGGGACATGGTTTAGTGGTGGACTTGGCAGTGTTAGGTTTACAGTTGGACTTGATGATCTTAAAGGCCTTTTCCAACCTAAACGATTCTATGATTCTATGATATTCCCCTCTGATGGCCCACCTGAGGGGCACACTGCAGCATCCTGTGATGGGCTTTCTCTGTACATAAACTGAGGTGTTAGGGTCTACTGAGAGGAGGGAACATGTGGGTCTTGCACCACTGTGGAGCTAAGAAGTAGCCAGACCCAGGTACCAAAAGTAGTACTGGATCCCACAGTGTGGATGCAGTATGGACACAACCAACATTATAAGTGGGCAGAGAGGTTCATATCAATGGATCACATAGCAGTAAAGGGAGCAAAATGGTAATTAACAGAAAACCCCTGTCTATTCCAAGCTGCTTGTGGAGTTTTTAGATGTGCTTTTGAGGATGGACTTGATTGAAAAAATCAGCCAAAACAAACCCACTAATATTTGTAAATCATATATTCAAACCATAAACCCATTTAAAATCTAACAGTAGTCTTTGTTCTTCCCGTACACTTTGATATTCAGATGCTTTAATCTTTGTTATGAAGCCTCCTAGGACATCCCATTATAGATTTAATTTCAATAGCATGAGCATAGTTATTTACTAAATACTTTCAGGCCATCATTCAATCCCTGTAGGATAGGTTTCATCTAGCCAACGGCAGATGTCTACAGAACAGAACAGCCAAGAGGTTGATGGCTACCCTCCTTCATTCCACAATGGAGAGCAACAAAGATTTCTGGTGTGCAGCTCATCTCATCTCATCTGGAGGTAGACATTTAAATTAGGCAAGATGTAGGTCACATCATTAGGTTTACAGTTAGGATAGAAGAACCCAAACTTACTCTTCATCAGATCTAAGCGTGATGGGTTAACCCTGGCGGGACGCCAGGTGCCCACCAGAGCCGTTCTATCACTCCCCCCTCAGCTGGCCAGGGGAGAGAAAATATAACAAAGGGCTTGTGGGTTGAGATAAGGACAGGGAGAGATCACTCAACCAATTACCATCACAGGCAAAACAGACTCAACTTGGGGAAAATGAACTTAATTTATTGCCAATCAACCAGAGTAGGGTAATGAGAAGTAAAATCAAATCTCACAACACCTTCCCTCCACCCCTCCCTTATTCCCAGGCACAGCTTCACTCCTGGATTCTCTACCTACCACCCCCAGTGGTGCAGGGGGATGGGGAATGGGTGTTACGATCAGTTCATCACACATTGTTTCTGCCGCTTCACCCTCCTCAGGGGCAGGACTCATCACGCTCTTCCCTTGCCCCAATGGGGGGTCCCTCCCATGGGAGACAGTCCTCCACGAACTTCTCCAATGTGGGTCCTTCCCACGGGCTGCAGTTCTTCACGAACTGCTCCAACGTGGGTCTCTTCCACGGCGTGCAGTCCTTCAGTCACAGGCTGCTCCAGCATGGGTCCCCCGTGGGGTCACAAGTCCTGCCAGAAAACCTGCTCTGTGGGCTCCTCTCTCCACAGACCCGCAGGTCCTGCCAGGAGCCTGCTCTAGCGCGGGCTTCCAACGGGGTCACAGCCTCCTTCGGGCATCCACCTGCTCCGGTGTGGGGTACTCCCTGGGCTGCAGGTGGATATCTGCTCCACCATGGACCTCCATGGGCTGCAGGGGCACAGCCTGCCTCACCATGGTTTTCCCCACGGGCTGCAGGGGAATCGCTGCTCCAGCACCTCGAGCACCTCCTCCCTCCCCTTCTTCACTGACCTTGGTGTCTGCAGGGTTGTTTCTCTTACATGTTCTCACTCCTCTCTCCAGCTGCTGTTACTGAGCCCCACAACTTTTTTCCTTCTTAAATATGTTATCACAGAGGCACTACCACTATCACTGATTGGCTAGACCTTAGCCAGCGGCGGGTCCGTCCTAGAGCCAGCTGGCATTGGCTCTGTCAGACAAAGGGGAAGCTTCTAGCAACTTTTCATCAGAAGCCAACCCTGTAACCTCCCTGGCTACCAAAACCTTGCCACAGAAACCCAATACAAACATCCTTCCCCTTCCCTTGGCCAAATAGGCTCAGAAACCACCTACTAGGAAATACAGGAAGAATTTAGGGTGTCTCAGTCTGGGCTTTTTAAGTGTAACACTTCACTAACGATGTAACACAAATACTATAATAAAACACAATCTCTTCATCAAGTTTTGTCAGAAATGTAGTGGCATTGTTGCAAACATTACAGTCACTGATGCTTGTAATAGAAATAAAAGTTATTTTTAACAAGATCCTGGAACTATCAAATACCCTCCTGTCATCCATTTTGCGTCAACCAACTGCAGAGATGCGATTGAGGAAAAAAATGACAAACTTATGTCTCTGGAACACAAGAGCAGATCCTTCATGACACTTTTAATGTCCTTCATTTGACAGAGCTACTGCTGCCACTCAGACCTGCTTGTTCAGCCACCCTGCCTCACAGCAGCTCTTACTCAGAGCCCCACAGGGTGTTGCAGCAAGTCTGCTGCTGGCACAGGGTAGCATGGGGCTGCCTGTGCTCACCCTCCCTGCTCCAAGAGAATCGATCACAGTCAGGTCATGCTGCATATCCTTTCTCCAAAGGTTTTTCTGAGTGTGGGGAAGGAAGCTCTTAGTTCTGGACATTGCCATTAATTTATATGCTGTAGGTGACTATTTTTATTATTAATCTTCTGCACCTGTGCCCAGCACGTTGGATGGGTGAATTTTAAATAAATTAAATTTTGCATACTCACTCCCTTTGTGATTTTATTATGCAAATAATGCTCATCTTTTCACCTCTGAAACAATCCACATACCACAATTTCAAAGTCAGACTAATTTATAAAAATGCTGAGAAAGGGAGATCTTTTTTAAGGACTCAATACAATAAGAACTGATTTCTGTTCCTTTGTAATCTGGAGAGTAAATGGGAGAGCCCATTGTTTTCACATGGTTTTTCTTTTTTGGAAAATAGAAGCTTAATTGTAATTTTTATGTATGGTTATATTCTGTTGTCTCCAGATTTCTCCAGGTCACCTTAAATACCGCCTGTTCAACTGGCTGTGGGTATTTTATAATTTTCTGTGACACAGACTGCAACTCTGAAAGCAAAAACCACAATCATTTCTTGAGGTGGTTGGGGATGGATGAATTCCCAAGGTAAGGGGGGACAGGCGGGGGAGCAGGAGAGGCAGGACAACACGGAGGACAACGGGAGGGAGAGCTGGCAGCTTTTGGAGCAGTCAGATTGCTCTCTGGAGGCTTCCCTGGAAATCAGCAGAGTTCGCAGCAGGATGTATTGAAAAGATATTGAGCACATAATCCTCAGCTCCTTCATAAACACTGATCCACAGCTGTGTCACATCAGCTGCTGCAGAGCAGGACCAGTAGTAACAGACGCTACCAATACAGAAATATGTTGGCTTTGTTAAGCCTCGGCTTTTGCAGAGGCAGACACAGGCCAGTCCCACACATCATGCTCATTTTTGACTCTCTGTAAGGTCTGGGTGGAGAGGGACATGCTTTACCACCCATTTTATCTACTGATTCAAACAGCAGAACCTGTTTCCTCAACATTTGGGGCCATATTGCCTAACTGCAGGCATTTATTAAAGGCTCTCAACGTACGTGTACTGATTATTTATCACTCCGAGCAAGGGTCGGTTGTTCTTGGCTAGAAAATGATGACTATTGCCCAGTGCTTTCTTGACCTTAGTCTCAAAGATTAAGTTAGTTAGCTGTCTTGGTGGACTGAATACAGTGCTGCTCTACTGGAGTTGGTCCAGTTCCAATTCTAGAAACTCTTGGAGGACATTTTTCTATTTTATTGGTTCCATGTACTTTTCCTTTTAAGCTTCTCTTTTCAGCCTACCTAGGAAAGGCAGTAGTCAACGCTTCTGGTTAGGAGTCCTTTCTTCTTTATTGTCTTCAGTAAATACTTTATCTTATTTTCATTAATGAGTGCCCTGTCACCTCTGTATTATGCAAGACTTCTTTGGTGCATGTAAACCAAATGGTAACTACCAACCCCAAAGACACCCACTCTAATGATGAATCCAACAGATTAGATAGAGAAATAATTCAAAGGAATCATTAGCAATCTTAGCTTGCACAAGAAAAAAAAAAAGAAATACAATAAAAAGTGTACTTATTTGATCTGTTCACATTTAGCATCAATGATAGAGATAGTGTAAAGTCGACAGATCTCAAATTTTAATTACCTTGAAATTTGCATAGTGGTTTACTAAATGCCTTCTTGTTTAAGACTGTTTAATACAGTATTTAATTAAATCTCATTCTAGGTCAAAGTAATTTAATTTAAAAAACTTATTGCCTGTAGGTCCTACATAAACAGAGTTGAGCACACCTTGTGCTTGCAGATCATATGATCACCAAGAAAGTTGCTTCCTTGCTCAGGGATAAGCTGATTACTTAAAAACTTCTATTACTGGAAATGGGGAAACAGAGAAAATGCTTTGCAGTTGGTAAATCCCAACACAAAATACAGTCATCCCGCAGGAAAGCACTTCTGTACAGAGGGGCTGTTGCAGTGTAAGTGGGATCCTGCACAGCAAGCCCAGCACACATCCTTCTCTGAGTGGGAACTGGACGAGTGAGGGGATACAGTATTTTAAGTTACACTCCAAGGGTTTTTACTATAAAACACCAAAAAAATCCCAAACACACACATTCCTCTTCTGCCAGGATGCACCTAACACAAAACTTGTAGCTTTAGGATATCTTTAGGTACCTGGCCCAAAGCATGTCACATTTGATGCACAACAATCCAGTCATGAGTTTAAAATGTGACAGTACAAACAGCGCTCTGCCAAGGACCTGGGCAATCTTGCACAGATTAAAAACATATTTAAGTCTTGGCAGTATTTCCCTCTTACCCTTCTAAGATCTTTCATTTCCAAATGAAAATTTGTCCAAGCTCGTGACTATCTTGAGAGCCAGGGTCCATCAGCTGTGAGTTGTAACACTTCACAGAGACTCCTGGCCCTGCTTCCCCTCCATTCCAAATGCTGTGATGAAGACTATTTTCTGTTTCCTTGCTTTGATGATAATGGATTCATATTTGCAACAGCAGACTCAGAAATATGCCTGAAGACTTTCAAGGTCCCTCTGAGCAGGGCCTATCTTTACCCTTAATTTCTTATTTGTTACTGAGCTATTCATCCTAACTCTGCCAGGGACACCAGCCTCTGCTACCCATTCAAAAAAAATCTCTGAAGACATTTAGATTTTCCCCCAAGAGGCTCCCAGTTCTGCGCAGAGTTTGTTCAAAACACCTGCGAGGCCACACCTTACTGTCTTCTTGAAAAATCTTAGAAGAAATCTAGAAAGGTTTTTCTTTAGCATGACGTCTACAAAAATTTGACAAATTTGTTGGGATTGTGGCTTATTTTAAGAGAGCTACTTCTTTTTCTCCCATATTTATTTGTTGCATTTAACTGCTGCTTTCTGACATACTTAGCATGCAATGTTTTGCAATCTTTGCAGTCCATATTCATAAAGCACTGAGTGCAGCAAGGTGTTGGGCCACAAGGAGGGCTTCTGAAATGCTGTCATAATACAAATAAGCACAAAGAAATAACAACAGCATGTGGAAAGGATTAATTTTACCCTCTGCTGTTCATCAGTAAGAAAGAGAGGAGTCTAATATCCAGACAGAAAATAACTAGCGCATATTGCAGACAGACTACACGTACCAGTTAATGTGCAAAGAAGAGATTTCACAGGATGCCTTGTGTTTACCTTCACAGGGGATCAATCTGCATATCTGCAGATGAGTTTCATTCTTCGTGACATCGTAAAAGAGGGTCCAGGCTGAAGCACACTTAGGCACCTTCACGTCTGACTTGCCTCATTCTTGGCTTCTTCACTGCTGTTCCCTCTACTTGGGGTGGGCACACAGGTCTCCCAAAAGGCCACTCAGCTCCACATCTGGATTCATGCTCTTTGGTTCAAGATTGTTTAGCAGCATATGCCAAGGATACTTTCATGAAGTAGCATGCACTATCAAACAAACCATCTCTCTTCTCTGTTTATCCAATTCTAAAATGACTTGAAATGCATTAAAGAAGGGAAAATATGCACTCAAAAAGGCAGAATAGGAAGTTTTGAAGAAGCATGATTGCTGCTTGATTTTCAGAGGTGTGAAGCCCCCAGAAGCTCTGTGCAGGCCTCGGCTCTCTCAAAATAAACCTTAAAGGATTTAATACACATCTTTTGACACCTGTGGGTACCTTGTAAAAATCAGCCTATCCCAGGGAACACGGGTACAAAAGCAGTCGCTATTTTTTGTAGGCTATGCTGCCCTGTGCAGCTGCTTATTTAAGGCAAGCTTTGAACTATTAATGAGATGCACATAGAAAGTATTGCAATGCTGTGGCAAATCATGTAAATATCACACACAAGGAAGCACCCACCCTCAAACAGTGATCTTGTTTGTGTTCTCTAAATTTCCATCAGCATGGATTTTAACTAAACAAACACCGTTCTTGTTGTATTGTTATTTGGAGAGAGAACCCAGTGGGAACTCTACTTCTCTGAACATGTCCTAGATCTTTCTAGCTTAAACCCTCCACCACCCACATCCCTGGACATTTCTACTTTCACCTGCAAAAATTAACCCCTAATTCTGCTGTATCTTTCCAGATCTCAAGGCAATTGGTTACTAGGCAACCACCCCCTATTTTCCCCGGCCTGCTTGTTTAATTGAAGCCTGTGCTAAATAACATCACCAAACAGGAAAGACACTCTCTAACTGTGAATAGTTCTTACTAAAGTCATGGTTAGAGCTTTTGTATGACGGGGATGGGTACAGGAAAGCAGTCCCCTCCCTAAAATGTCCTCTTATCACCAGCAAACAATTGCTAAATATACAAGGAAAGACCTTTTGCCTATTTGTCTTCTAATCCTGCCATAGGAGACCCGCATGAAGGCTAGGTCTGCACTGTCTAGTGACCTGCCCCAGGGAGCACTCACTCTTCCATCTGCTCACCTCTCATCCACACCACCTGACGGAGGCCTCCATGGATGGAGGGAACCACTGAACTGCCCAGCCTTCCTCTGGGAAGATACCTAAACCTGTTTCTCCATGGACAGGACCTGCAGCTGATCTACCCTGTCTGCCTCAAGAGAAACTGGGGATACACAGCACTCTCGGGGAGCAAACCAAATTGACAGCGCTCCCCGTGTATATGGGCAAGCAACTCCACCACTGGAGTTTGGGTCCACCAGACCCAAAATGAGGTCAGTCCCACAGCAAATATTTTGGTGCAGACTTTCAAGTAGGCCCAATCCGGCACACAGCATTCCCGCACTGATACCCTGCACGTGCAGCAGGTACATCTGGAAACAGAGCTGGAATTTTTGCACCAATTCGTGAAAGCTCAGATCCCCCCCTTGAAAGGGGCTACCTTTCAAAAAGTACAGGCCCTTCTGCTTTCTGCAGTACTGTCACTCAGAGGAAGGTGGAAACATGGATCAGAAAGTCAGATCTCTTAGTAACACACTACAGTTCCATACTCCAAATGGAACATGAATGAGCATGTGTGCTTGTGTGCACAGAGAAGGTGAGAACGTTTTTGCATGATGCGAAGAGCACTAATGTGAATGATGACTGCCTCAGTGCACAAAAACCTTAATGCTTTGGTAGTCATTAAAGTAACTGGTTTCTGGCTAGACCAATTCAGTAAATCAGCTCTCTACACTGCTGTATAAGTCCCAGGAGAGGAGTTAGGAACTTGCAAGTAGTTGGGCAGGAGAAGCTGTAGCAGCCTCCACCCAGATGACCTTAAACTGCTACAGAAACATCTCAAAACTGGAGTCTATCTACTAAATAGTCCCATTGCTCTGTTAGGTGGAAAGTTGTGATGGGGATCTCACTGCTGCCATAGACACATCTACGGCTCTAGGTGCAGTTCTTAAGCAGTTCTGGGAACACTTGAAATAAAAACAGAATGCAGAACAGAAACACCTTTCACAAAATCAGATGCAAGCCAAGTATCCTTAAAAGCGGGGAAATTGAGGGAGATGCCTGTTGATGGACGTGGTAACACTGACTTAGAATAAGGCAACAGCTTCAGATGGACAGATGACTAGTATGTCAAGGTACCAGGCCAGAAGTCCAGCTGCAATAGCAGGGTGAAAGAGCTACAGGAAAGAAATGGGAAGAAGGTTCTACTAAGGGTTCAGATGGGATAGTCTCTGCCTGTCCTCTCTTCCCTTGAGACGGAAGGGGGGTCAGAATATGTCTTGATCTAACAGAAGAAAAACCCCAAAGTACTATGGATCAGTATTAAAGATTCACAAAGGGATCACCAGGCTCAGGGCAGCAGTGAAAGCAGCAGCAATGGTTGCTTTAAGAGGTTCTTCACAGTTGGTTCACACTCCACCAAACACGCAATCACCTCACCGCCAGACTGCGCACACCTTGGCGGGCAGGGGAGAGGGGGAATATCTGAAAAGGAGGTCAACCTCTGCCATAACAGCTGTTTCCCAGTTCAGTCTGGCAGTGTGACTGGGTATCCTCTGAAAACAGAAAGGGCAGCCACTAGAGCCTACCAGAATTGCAGCAATCCCTAAAAATGTAACACGATCCCTGCTGTCACCTTGTGACACATGCAAATAACTAGACAGCATTGTAGCCCTTCCATCAGGGATGTCTGAGTACTTACAGTAGCACTAAGGATGCTTTCGTGTGACCCCAGAACTTGTAACATGGACACAAGCACCTCAGGTTTCATTTACACTGGGGCCACTCTCACTTGAATTATACTAGTTAGAGAAGAGCATCTTGAGCTAATTCTGCAGTGAAAATCTGTCTAGAGCCTTAGAGAAAACCCCAGCTGGTATTACTGTGGGACACATCCACTGCTTAATTATTGTTAGAGCTGTGGCTCAGAAAGATTAGACGGTTTATTACAGTTGCTGTCAGAACCAGCCTTCCTCCCCCCTGCTTTTCATGTGTGAGTGCATGCTGCTTCTCTGACCTGGCTGGAGGACAAGCCCAACAACAGCGACTCACCTGCTTCTGGAATCATGGGATTAAGAGCAGGGTTTTTTTAATTTTATTTTTTTTAATGGTGAGATTATTCAAGAAAAGGGACCAAAATGGAACAGCAGATCAAAGGGAAGGACTCTGTTGCCAATTATTCCAAGACAGTCTATCATATTGAACCTAATCCTACCCTTATCAGTATGATAGTAAAATCTGGTACCAGCATGGCACTTAAGACTTTCTTCACGTCTTTACATTTCCACTTGCCTCTAGTTTTAACAGATTTGCCAGTAACAGCAACTACTGCATCTCTAACCTCTGGCCATTTCCTAAACCTTAGTGCCTCCACCTAAACCCATCACACTGCAAGACTCCTCTGTAGGATTCCTGTTTTAGACATTAATGTCTAAAATAATGTCTTTAGTAGAAGCAGCAGATGCATAAGGCAGAAATAAAGACAGGCAGAGCAGGAAAGAGGGAGGACAGCACTGATTAAGTTTTGCTGTGTTACAGCTTGTTCTTCCAGAAAGGCTTGCCATCAGCTGTTCCCTAGCACTGTGCATGTGTCTCTTCTGGCTGGAAAGCACTGCATTGTGTGTCAGATGCAGCACGATTTCTCCTGACTATTGCTCACTAATTGCAGACCCACTTCAGGGTCATTCAGCCTCTCCGCTCAACGGGATGCTGCATTTCACCTTTATAAAAAATCCTTCCTGGGGCATATTACACAGAAGACCCTACAATGAGAGATACGATATACTAATTAAGTTACATGAGCTGTATATTTTCTCCTGTCCCATGTAAAAAGAGTGCTGCACTTCTCTAAAACCTCTAAGGATACAGATCAAAATTATATCTAACCAGTAGCAAAAAAAAAGGGCCTCAACTCTTCTGGCCATATGTCCTTAAAAGGTCCTTTCGCAAGGAAAGCACTTTTAGGCTGGGAAATGGAAATAAAGCATATTGGCTCAATCTGGTCACAAATGGGCAGATAATAGGGAATAAATCTATAAGAAATTATCAAAATAGGGGAAAAAGACAATTTTTTGTACTTATTTACACTGTGTTCACATATCCAGAGGGAACCTGTGTAGCTCTTCTTATAAATTCCCCAAGCTAGGGAGACATTTATAAGATTTCACTGCCTCGATTGTATTTACCCTATTTTATGTTACCACAAAGAGGACTTAAAGCTGATAAAATATATTTCCAAAGAGCACATTAGTCTCCTTTTGGAATGATGAGTTTCCATTAAGACTGACAGGTATTTTCCATAATTTCCCATGGGAGACTCTCCCCAGACTCCTCTAAAAGGTTTTCAAACCCCACTGCTGCTGCCATTCACAAGGCGCAAGCAAAACACCCTGCTCCTGCTGTCCAATTCCAAGCGTTCTTCAAAAACAAATGACAAATTCTCCAACAAATTGCTACTGAATACAATTTGCCTGCCCTCCTTGATTTTGCTTATAAGGAAGAGTGTTTTGTTCGCATTACTCTTCCTGCCAAAAGCATATTATCACAAGCTAAAGGGGGAAATTACTTTGCGGGAGCCTTTAATTAAAAGAGGGTTGCATTTCATTGCCTTTTTTCTCTGTGATAGACATTGCTATCCCTCCCCTCTCTTTTCTACATCTCCAAAAACCCAATCCAGAACAGGTTGGCATGATGGTCTTCTACCAAATCTACATGAAATTCACTCCTTTTATACACTGGCAGAATGCAGCACTGCATAATGCTATAAATAACTGTTTTATTCATCGAGGGTCTACCTGGCACTGGCCATCACAATGCTCTTTCTAGCACTGTGCATTAATTACAAATTACAATTTTCTCACCAGTGTGTTTATTTAGCATTAAGATATAATTGCAAGGAGCACAGTCTCACAGTCTGGCCTTTCTTATTATTATTTTCTTGTCCCATTAATTTCATCTAAATTGTTCAAATTTTAATGTGTTGTTGAGAGCAAAAATTAATTAAGAGCATCTTTTTCTATATTGTTAACTTTTCTCTGGACTACAAAAACTAGTTTTTTGTGCCTGCCATGACCCTAACCGAACTGCTATGTTCTTTTTTTCTCAGATGAGAGATAGTGTGAGTGTGTGTTTTTTTGATGATTAGACTCTTTACCTCTGCTTCACTTCTATCTAGCTGACTGAAATATCAGTCAGAAGCCCGTACCAGACATACCAGTGCTATTTGTGATCAGATATCTTTCCAGGATTTGCCGCCTGGCAGACCACTGCAAGATTTTAAGACCTTCTGCAGTAATTTCATTTTTTCTGGAAACAGAATTTTCTCCTCTAAATGGACTCCCTCTTCCTTTTGGGGCTGATACACATCTATGAAGCATATCTTGCTTTCCTTGCTTAAAAACTCCTGGATCAGCAGAAGTGTGTGCAACAGTAGGTGTTAAGGGTTTCTCTGACAGCATGAGGCATTTGGATAGCATACTCCTAAGCTCATTTCAAAAGAAACTACAGGGGTTTTATTTTCACTGTTATACAGCACAAATTTATCACAATTGGAATAAAAGACTTAGAAAAAAACCCGTAAGGACCTCCTTGTCAAGAAACCATTATCTAAATAGCATCTGAGATGTATCACAAGCACAAAACCACATTCTTTCCTCAGGAGATGCCTTTCAAAGCCAAGAGGTAAAAAAGGCAGGATAAAATACAGTGTTCAGAAAAAGATGACCCAAGATCTATACACTATAATTCAACATACATGAGCTCCAATCCAAAACATGGAAACACTGAGGAAAATTAAGGTGAATCACCCTGAGGAATGAAGTCACTGTGTAGGAGGTTGTGTCCCTTAAACCTACAAGTGGATGCTTTCATTCAAGCATAAAGTAGTCATAGCTCACAACATCGTAATTCTCCTTAGAGGATTTTATGTGCTCTATCACAGACGCATTGACTTAAAGCATTAGCAGATTTGGCTTATCTTTCTCCTATGTATTTGTTTATATATGGCCCTGCTTGGTGACGACTGATTTGAAAGTTGAGCTCAGATTTAACATGGCAATTTGCCCTATCACTATAAATCTCTCTCACCCAAAAATAACTGCAGGAGGGGTGAGGAAAGGAGGGAAGTACTGAGCACAGCCAATGCTATAAAAGTATCTCCTGAACTCCACTTTGAACAGCATTTTAGAAATACTTGAACCACCTGAAGCTTTAGTATCTCCACATCATCTCTCTCAGGTGTTTCTGCAAACATGCCAGGTTACAGCCAGAGCACTGTGCCATCTTGGTCCTCTTGGTAGGAGAGAATTGCCATTACTGGACAACAGAAGCTAAGGCTGTTTAAGAAATGACATTATAAAAGGCATTTTAAGAATCTGAGTTATAAAAGCTGTGGTTCTAGTCTAAAGAATGAGTCCATTAAAGAAAGTGTCACTAGATGTTTCCATGTTTATTATGTGCTAGTAACTCTGGGCTGAATGTGCCCAATTTGTGAGTACAAAGACATTTTTCTTCTAACAGCCAATCTTAAAAACTCAAGCTGGGATCTGAAAGGTGGGGTGGGTTTTTCTTCCTCATACCTCATTACTAGTAAATGTCAATTAATATATACTTGCTTTTGTAGCTGTAACTGATCCTTATTATTCTATTTTTTAATCTTGAAACCCATTCAAATACAAGAGCCAAAAAATGCAAACCAGACTACAGAGTTTACACAATGATGACCCAGTGCCTATACACCATAACTCAGCATACATGAGCACAAATCCAAAACATCTGACTTAAGCCACAAATGTTGCAAAACTAATAACCAAGATAAACGGTGAAGATACCACAGTTCAGAGTCAAACCCTCCCCAGATGACTGCATGGGTTGTTATTGTCCTCTGAACTCCTGCCAGTATCTTTTCAGGAACGAGCTGCTCAGGGCTCAATGTATTATCCTAGACACAGTCACAAAAAGCCAGATAGGAAGGCTCTTACCTCCCTATATTATCATATAGTATCTCTGTCATCACTTCCCTGGTGGCAAGCATACAGTATTGTGAATTTATATTTAACCTATGGCTTAAACCCTAGAAGGGCAGGAGTTTATCAAAATGGCTTTGAGCAACAACTTGTACTCCACCCACACATGCTCAAGCCACCAGACCGGCTTAGATGAAGCCAGCCTGGAGCTGCTGCCTCTCCCTGGGATCAAGGCAGGAAGCAGTTTAAGTCAGTAGCCATTCTGTAATGAAATGAGATTTTTAGAAGACTATCCGAAATAACAATTAGTTCATAATAATTAGCGAGGAACAACAACAAAAATAGCATTCATTCACTTAAAATGATTTTTAATGTTATAATAACTGGTACATAATTATACCAGAGAAGGGCTATTTAAAAGAGGGGAAAAAAGATAACTTCAAAAGAAGAGAATTCATTTGGTGTTTATTTGCTTCAGGGTTCTAATTACTCTGGAAACCAGCAACCCTCCTGATAGGATTACTGACACAAACGCAACTGCAGCTGCAAGGAATGCTGAGCACATCAGTTTTTTAGCACCATTAAAACAGTCCTCTATAAATACCAGATGCATCTATCTATCTATTACTCTCCCTTCTCAGCACTTACCAGCCGAGCAGTTGCACAGCATATCACAAAAATGAAATGTGTAGCTGTGGCAGAACTGGCGCAGTAGAGCAAGTAATTTGTATCAGGCTGTATAAGAGTTTAAGTTTTATTATTAAGTATATGTGAGAGATATACTAGCACCAGTTCATCTTTTTTCCCCTTATAGTTCAGATTTATACACTTATTAATAAAATACAGACGGTCATTTCAACACCCTCATTTAGCAGAATAAGCCAGTTAAATCTGGTCAGCGTCACGTGGACTCCATGTGGAAAAGCAGAGAGCCCTGGCAACTTCAATTGTTGCCGTCTAGAAGAGATTTATGATGCTATCCATCCTGGTCCTAGCTAATAAATCACATCTTCCTCCAGCCTTCAGTGGATAGGTCAGATGAAAAAGGCAGGTAGGTCTCATTAGTGCTCCCAAAAATGGCACAGAGGTAGGAAGGGAGCCATGAGGCTCAGCATTGCTTTCTCTTTTGCCCACACGGTTTCTCAGAGAATTGTTTTACATGATGGTGTTTTGAAAACCATTAAGAGGAGGATTTTTCTTCAGGAACAGCGGCTGGAGGAGCTTCAAGCTGGCTTTCAGTTCTGGTCCCAGCACAGATTTCCCATGCAACCTAAAGCATGTGGTTTGGTGCCTCTGTGCCTCATCCTTCAAGGAGCAACCCTCAGATGATGCTTCCTACCATTTGTTTTGGTTAGTAGGTAAGCTGTTTAGGACAGCCACTGCCTTCTACTATGCACATACAGCCATTCTCACCAAGGGCTGGCAGGTACAACAGCAATACAAAACAATAGCTAACAGAGCTGGAAAATATCTTCAAATGTCAAGTTTTTGCATTCTGTCTCCCCCCCTCGCTTTTCTAGCAAGCTAATAAGAAAAAAACTGTGTCGCAGAGCAGTTAGGCTTTTCTTAGGTCCTGTCTGAACAGCATCAAGGAGAAAAAAGTAGAAATGTTCTATAAAATAATACATTTACCAAAACACCCAAGAGACAGGGAAATGACAAACTGGCAGTTTCATTAAGAGGGTGTCCTCTAATGGTCTTTGTGCAGCAACATCAGTGGAGAAATTAAAATTCTTACATTCTGCTCTTAATAACTGTATTATTGTAAGACCTGCAAGAGAGGGAGGGAGCCTGCACTTCCAACTACACCGTATGTGTTCTGAAGCCTGGCAAGACAAATCCGACGGGGCACAAGCACACCAGTGAAGAAAAGGTGAGTTCCAATGTTTAATATCTTCATAAGTGATCTGGATGATGGGATCAAGTGTACCCTGATGAAGTTTGCCAATGATACCAAACTAAATGGGGAAGTGGACACTTCAGAAGGGAGAGCTACCTTGCAGGAAGACCTGGATAGGCTGGAAGAGTGGCCTAATAAGAACCTTATGAAGCTCAACCAATACAAATGTAAGGTCTTTCACCTGGGAAAAAATAATCCAGGAGTGCAGCACAGGCTGGGATCTACCCAGCTGGGGAGCAGCTCTGTGGAAAGAGACCTGGGACAACAAGCTCACTATGTAACAGTGTGCTGCTGCAGCAAAGCCAACAGGATGCTGGGTTGCATCAACAAGGGCATCACCAGCAGAAATAAAGAAATCATTATCCCCCTCTGCTCGGTGCTTGTCAGGCCACACCTGGAATACGGTGTTCAGTTTTGGTCCCTGCTATACAAAAAAGATGTGGACAGGCCGGAGAGGGCCCAGAGAAGGGCCACAAAGATGATCAAAGGACTGGGAAGTCTGCCATATGAGGAAAGGCTGAGAGGACTGTGTTTGTTCAGCCATGAGAAAAGAAGGCTTAGGGGAGACCTTATCACCATGTTCTAGTATTTAACGGGTGGCTACAATGAAGATGGAGACTCCCTTTTTACAAGGAGTCATACGGAAAAGATGAGGGGTAATGGGTATAAGTTACTTCTGGGGAGATTCTGATTGGACACAAGGGAAATTCTTCACAATGAGAACAATTAGCCATTGGAATAATCTCCCCAGGGAAGTGGTGGATTCCCCAACATTGGACACTTTTAAGATTCGTCTGGACAGGGTGCTGGGCCATCTTGTCTAGACCGTGCTTTTGCCAAGAAAGTTTGGACCTGATGATCTTTGAGGTCCCTTCCAACCTGGTATTCTGTGATTCTATGATTTTTCCTGTCATTATAGGGCAGCTCTGTAATGTATACAAATATTGTCTAATTAATGTGAAAACATATTTACCTATTAGTAATGAAAACATTCCCCTACCCCTCATGCCAAGTGCATTCCCAATGCAAAGGAAAAAGAAAGTCTGTGCACTAGAATGTAATGTATGGTACAGTGATCCAAGTTTAAATGAGCTGGCTCAAGAAAAGGAGCTACAGTAGCAGAGCAGAAAGCTTCTCCTCCTACAAGTAGACTCCTGTGAGCTCCCTGGCTGGATTATGTTTCTCCACAACATGCTGCAGAAAGCAGTGCACACATACCCAAAGACAAGACAAACACAGCAGATGCAGAGACACATGGAAACAGTGAAACATTGGCCAGCAAGACAGCAAGCAGTCAGCACACTTCAGTAGCTCAAAGGCTGGCAAACTTTCAGCCAGCAAGACACAGGCATCAGGTGGGATCTGGAGACCATGGGGTGATTTTGTGGTAGCTCTCAGGAAGCTCTTACCAAGGAAGAGCACAGGTGGAAACCATCATTTAGACATGGGTGATGATGGGAGGTGGAATTGCAGCAATGGGAAATGACCTCGCTAGTCCATAAAAGCTGCCAGGGAGGAAGGGAGCCTAGGAAGGGCTGAACAAAAGAGAAGCAGCTTGAACTTCATACGTACAAAAGAATGAGGCCTGAAAAGGATTCCCAATCACTTTGTGGGGGACAGTTTCCTGAAAACTGCAGAAGTTCACTTTGCTTGTGCTTACAGGCATCACAAAGGCAGGTTCATAAAGACAGTAATATTGGCCTGGAAATACTTTAAGTCTTCACTTATTTGAGTTGCATGTGTAACAGGAGGAAAAGACTGTATCATATCTTTGTTAATGACCTCATTAATGAAAACAGAATGAGACTCAGTGCTGCAAACCCTAATTGCTGACTAATGCTTAAAATGGCAAATAGTACCTATTTCTTGAGCAGTCAGTCCCATTAAGCATCACGCTTACTCCTTCCTCACATTTACGAGATGATGTTCAGCTTTTGAAGGGGAAGAGAGGGAATGAGAATGCTGCCTGCAGTCTCATAATAGCTTCAGTTGTGAAAAAGACACAGCTTCATAATTTGCAAAGTTGCTATTTTTGCACACGCTTGGAGAAAGTGCAGTTTAACAAAACTTCATAATCAGCGATCCTCAAAATGTTCGGCATATATTTGACAGGTCTTTCCTAAGCTAATTCATTTTTAAAAAGCAGCTTAGCAGAGATAACCACTCAGATTTAGATTTGCATTCTTCTGTATGATATTCTTCAGTAGAAATGAAATACTTTGGAGATAAAAACAATCATATTGTTTCATTAGCCTGAAATATTTCAGATGGGGACAGCCATAAAAATAGATAGCTTTCAGATATGAACACAGTAGAAAAACTGTTTCATAGTGAGAGGTCAGAATGCCTCTGGCAAATGACCTACTCTTCTAACAGCAGAAGTACAAGTAAGGTCAGGTCAGCACGTGGACCGACTCGTTTGGCTGACGAAGGTCTTACTGCTCATTGAGCTCTGTGAGTTGTGCATCTTAATACACTGAGTTTCAGTGCTTCCCAGTGGTTGCTTTATCTCACAGGCAAAAGCAAACACAGAGGCAAATGTTCCATAAACTCAAAAGATGGAGCCAACCTTATGATCTACACACATTATTTTCCCTGAAGGCAAGTCAAGTACGATGCCATTCACGTGTAGATGTCTCAGAGTGTTCTTCCTCCTTCAAACTCCTAATGAGACATCACTCCTGATCGGAAACATTTATGAATGTCCCTTTCTCCAAGTCATTACAAGATTTCAGGAAGGTTGTGGAAGTCAGTGTGAGCCCCAAACCAGATTTTAATCAATGCTTTACTGACCTTCTAACACATTAATTTCTTTGTAGAAAAAGCTAAAAATTACTTCCATTAGAAAAACAGGCATTTTAGAATCAAAGCACTATCGTATAAAGCAAGCAAGAAAATTCCAGACAAAATACTTCCTAATTCCTTTTCATCCTGGAAAGTTACTAAGACTTCACTAGAATATAACAAACACCACAGCCTGGTAAAGCTTTTCAGCATGACCAGCAGAGTACCCTGTGGCAGCCTATAAAGCCAACTCGCTGGTATTAACATACAGGAGACAACTTAGAACTGAAAAAAGAACTAAAACAAAATAAATTATATACTGAACTTCAACAGCCTTTCAGATGCAAATACTACTGGTGTATATTGCTGAGATTTAATTTTTAAACTTCTAAGGCACATCAGAAGTTATTTTGGGAACTTAAACTATGAGGCACAAGCTGACATTTTGAGGTATCATCAGAAAGATTACAATGAAATGTTAAAGAGAAGAGCTATTCCCTCTAGGCTGACTAAAGCAGCAATGGCATATCCTCATCTCTCCAAGTCCACCACAAGCCCTAAATTGTACAACAGCACACTTCAATTATTCCCCTGCTTTCAGTGTGCTAAAAATAAGACTGACATCATAAACCAATTTTAACTAATATTATAAAGCTAAGTGCATGCCAATGTCAGTAAATGAAAAGTAAAATTAATTGTGCTCCAAAAGAGGAAAGCCTTGTGAAAGAATTCACTGTAGTAGTAAACGGTGAGCACTTTGTATGGCCTCAAGCTTCACTGAAATCTTTACTCCTTAGATGTCACAAAGGCTAGTTTCACAAAGTCTTTTTCAACATGATGTTAATAATTTATTATCAGATGGACACAAAAACCAGGTAGCCAAACTCCAGGACTCACTGAAGTTAGCTTCCCATGCTTTCAAGGGGTAGTATTTGGCCTCAGACTTGCAGATGGGTGGCTGTTTACAACTGAAGTTTTGACAGAACACAACATTGTCTCCTCTAGAGAGACAAAAGGTGTCACTTTCTGAAATAAATAAAAATGTCATTTTCTCAAAATGGGCGATCATTAACCTAGAGAGCTGAAACTTGAACATGAAAATAAACAGATAAGAGGAACTTTCAAAAACTGGCACTCAACATATCAAGTTTCTACACAGCCTCAAATCACTACTGCTTACTTTCCTGGCCAAAGAAGATTTGACTGCTGTTAGCAATATACTCCCAGTGCAACTATGGATGGGCAAACTGACTTCTATGCGCTACCTTCATGCCATAATTACAATATTGTCAGGGAGAGTAAGTGCCTTTTGGTGGTGATTGTGTTAAGAAACAGGAGGCAGGCAGGTAAGGTTGGCAGGACAGCACAGCCAGAGAGGAAAAAGGCACCTGGTAACTTGTAAAACCAAAAGAAAACAAAGACAACATTGAAATCCATAGGAGAGAACACATCCTTTTAGATTTCTTCCTCTTTAAAAGTCACTTTTTTCTCACAACAACTGCAGTTTTAAGTGGTAAATGAAGCAATAAGGGAGGACTGAATTTGATGCACAACAGTTTTAGGACCAGAAGCTGAAAGCAGAGAGATAACTTGTTCCATGCTCCCCGAGGGCATGCAAAATGCAGCTCTGAGTGAGTCACCGGACAGGCAGGGGAGTTCTGGGACGCAAATGGCCAATTTAACAAGCATGCTAATGTCCACTGAAGGGAATGACAATTAGAAGTGCAAGCTGTGTCTTAGGGATGAGATGAAGAGAAAATGAGGAGATGCAGCTGTTTGGAAGGAAATGTGTCGTTGAGCTGGAACCACTTTGTATCTCTTAGATGTGCCACAGAGATCCTGACTCTGCTACAAAAATATTGACCATACTTTTGTTGAAGATGGTTTCAAACCAATCTAAATATCACATGAATACATTTTTATGCATAAAACATGGTCTTCAAACTCCCTGTGTCTTGATCCTATTCTGTAGAGGGGAATATTGCCTGCTACACAGGGATGAACGCTAATAAGTATTAGTAAAATGCTGTGACTAGCTGGTGTTGGAGAATGAAGAAGTATTAACAGCCTTGTTCCCAACACCGCTCTTGATCAAAAGAGGTTACACTAAATATATATAACTATAGCAGGTTTATAATTAGTAAGTGTAAGAATAATAATTTTCAGAACATCTGTGGCTGCACTAATACCACCAGTTCCTCAAACACTTAGACAGCGAGTAACTTTGCTCTGTAAGGCCATACTCTGTGGTGTTTATATGCCATGGGTTTTGCATATGTATTCATGTTTGAAGAACTGGTTCCCAACACCACACCGCAGAACTCCATCACCATACATAATTTAACATGGCTATGTGAAATTTAGTTTAATATGCAAAGCAAAGATCACATGAAGTAATAAACATTTAATGTTAGTGGAGTTGAAGGTGACACACTACCATAAAACAAAAACATATAAAGCAGGATTTGTTCTTCCTGTCATCCTCTGCTAGACGACTTGATAACAAAATAAAACACACGTATTTCCAGACTTAATCTGGATGCACAACAAAGCCTAAAATTTAAACTAACAGGCCCCAAGGATTTGGATCCAAGAATAGACTATGCCAAGAGAAAACAGTGAAATCTGATGATTACACTTTTCAAAAGAATGATCCCTCAAATGTGTCATGCCAAGATTATAAATGTAACCGAATATCCACAGAACCTACAGGCAAAATTTAAAATAGAAACCAGCCTTTAAATACAAGAATTTCAACCTAAGCAAAAGCTGAGTATATTTTTCTTTAAAAACAATTTTTGCTAGTTGTTTATTTTCAGTATATTGGTTATTAATGTGACACTGACCAGTAGCTTCTTCTTGCTTACACCCAATTTAAAAGAAATAATAATAATTAAAAAGTCTTATACCTACCGGAAAACCAACTTT
Organism: Pandion haliaetus; assembly: GCA_013401275.1. Lineage (NCBI taxonomy): Eukaryota > Metazoa > Chordata > Aves > Accipitriformes > Pandionidae > Pandion > Pandion haliaetus. The sequence continues at coordinate 140,288 of VYZV01036276.1, read as the reverse complement.
CTTTCCCTACCAATTTTGACCTTTTCTGTTTGGGAGACATTGATTTTTTTTTACCGCCTGTGTTTCTAATGGAGCTTGAAATTAACACGGCTTTTTGTTTACCTCCTAATTTGTGCACCACCATCATCAGTGCTGTCAGCACAGCTCAGGGAATAGGGCTTGTTTACTGCTTCTGCATAACCAGCAGAAGGAGCATAGGAGCAGAAAATAGGTTTGGTTTAGAGTTTTTCCTTTATTTTTTTTTTTTGCCCAGGTCCTTTTATAGGTTATATATTAATGACTTGAGTGCTAATGTGACCCATTTTGTCAATATTTCTTAAATGGAACGTAGACAGACTTGAGCTAGCTCAGGGATATGTTGAGTTCCTTTGGCACATATACCACAAAAAGTTGGTATTATTGTTGTGTCAGTCCAAAGCATGTCAGCTTTTCGCACAGTGGGAGTTTCAGTGAGACGTAGCACCGCCTGTCTAATGTGGAATACCAACTAAAGAATCCCACAGCAACTCATTCTCCAAGTAGCTGCTTTGGCATAATGTCCCAATCTCTGCATTAAGACAGACTCCAATATCAGAGCCCTTGAAGTGGTACAGGAACAATGTAATCTCCTCTTCTCAGAGATGAATCAAATACCCAGGATCAGTACGCAGGTTTGTACTCTTGAAGGTCTGCAGCGTTACCATCTCTGTAAGAGTAAGCTTATATCACTTGGTCACCACCAAAGTGCATGGGCCAGGGGCAGGTGACATACAAATTAATTTCAGTAAGTTACCATCCCATTCTGATGTCCTTCAGCAACTGTATGGTTGCTATATGATAAATCCAATTAGCATGATAATAGGTGATTGTATAATTGACATTTGTGATACGCTATCAAACCATTAATATTGCCAACTAAAAATAACTATTCACTTTCCACATAGGACTATGAATTCTAGGCACCGATTTTGTTTCAGTGCAAAGGGATGGACTACATGTTCTATGAAACCTGGTATATCTGTTTTTCATTAGTATTCAACCTAGACTGTTTTTTTCCTATGAAACTTTGTGGTCCAAGGTGAGAGAGAACAATTCTGTTCCCAAACATCCCCATGCCATGCCGCCATCCAGTTGTATGAACACTGGAGAAGTAAGAACACATAAGAAAACTACTCATTCATAAAAATATTCTAAACAGAATTTTGTTTTTTAAACTAGTCCACCTCTTCAAGTATTATACCCACAAAAACATACAAGTCTGACAATCTTCCTCAGCATGATCTCAATAACATCAGTTTCTTGTTGTTTTTGTCAGAAACATACCGCCTTCCCCAAATTCAGTATAACCTCCTACTATGTTCCGCAGTTTTCTCCTGCTTATAATATACCATTTAATAATTCCTAGAATTTAATGCTGCATTGATTCAATACCTTTGATGATGTGCAACATATAAAACCATTAGATATTCCTTAATAAAAATCCTGCTTCATTCTTTGTGAAGGATCAAGAGCTGTGTTTTAAATACAGTGATGCGGTATGTTGAAAAACATACCTTAGCTGCTCTGCCAGCCATGCTTCTATGCCAAAATAATACCTTTTAGTTAACTCAAACATACAGTGTGTTCCAGCTGGTGGTTTCTTTCTGTATTCTCTGCACTCCCCAGATGACAATCTTGTTGATTTCTGCTTGCATCTTCATGCCTAAAGCCTTTTTCCCCTACAAAGGTCATTAAGTTTCAGAGGGGTTTTTTTCTGCATGAAGCTACCAAAATTAGTTTGTCTCTCAGCACTGGCCTGTTAGCGTCCCAGAGACTAAACAATTCTGCTTCCTCTGGAGACAGAAACTCAGAAAGGTCATCTCTTGACCCAACCAGACTGTGCATAGGCACTCTGTATCCCCTAGGTTATCTATGGGCTCTGTATAAATCAAGTAGTAGAAGGATGAAAGCTAATCTGATTTTTAATACACATCTTCTGGGAAAAAAACCAAAAACAAAACCAACCAAAACACCACAACAAAACAAAGCCTGATTCTTCAGCTGAAAAAACCTGTAAGGTATGAGCAAAAAAGAAACAACAAACAGTGCAATTCCTAGCCTCCCAAACTGACCCTAAGAGAAAACATCATATCCAAGGAGGAGGAGAGGTTGACTAGCCTTCGAAAGTGAGTTACTTGGCCTTCTGAGGACAGCAAATGCCCTGGTGGCATGGTTGTGATGGGGAGACTTATCCATTAGTGGGCATGTTAGAAAAGCATATTCATTTCCTAAGCCATCCAATCTGATTTTAATCATCTGTTTACTTCTGGCCTCAGCTACATGGAAGCAAATGACAACAAAGACCACTAAGAGTCTCCTGAGCAATCCAGACTCAGTGGATTTTCTCAAAAACAGTTTAAATAAAAGATACTTGGACCACACCACAAGCACAGTAGGTCAATTTGGGACCTAACAGCATCTCAGAGGAGATATTTGCCTGCAGATTAGGAAAGGATTCTCTCCTCTTCCTCTGTAATCATATAGTGGGAACCATTAATAGTAAACATTTGTCATCTCTTTGCAAATGAAATAAAAGGGCATCTCAATTCTAACAACACTGTGGTTAACACAGATGCCTGGAGTGATGGGATGTGGTGCTTTTCATTGCAATTGCTGTAGCATTGTACATCTGGTTAACCAGCTCATTCAGGCCACTGCCAAAGGCTGAATGTTGGTCTAAATGGACTATGGTCTGACCGGGAAAACCAATCTCACATGTAGCTTATCCCTAAAGTTCAAAAGCAGTTCTATAAGCAGATCCCTGGTCTTATGCTCATAGGATTCAGATGAAGTTAGAAGTATGCTGGAAGGACTTCGACAAGTGTTTAGTAAAGGTTTACTAAACGAAGTTGGTTTGCAACAGCATGTGAATATTTACCAGGGCACAAAATCAAAGGATCTTGAAGCCATAATCTTAAAATAATGAAAATTATTTAAGTTTGTATTCTTATTCATCACTACTACAATAATTGTTTTATAAATAGATTAATGTATTTGTCTGTTTTAATTTCAATTTTCATCAAAGACTGATGTACCAGGATGTTAATGTTATATAATTATATATTTTGTAAATTAAAGCAGCATGGCATACTGGTTGGGAATAGCACATTTCACACTTCATTACTTCTGCTGCAACTCAACCAATGTTAAGCTCTGAATTTTCTGTTTCCAGTAGCCAAGGTTTCTTTGGTTGTTACTTTTTTTAAAAGCATTTCTGTTACATAGCTCTTTGCTGCTTATCCACAAGCTATACTGTCCTCAGCAACGGACATGTAGATGGCAGTGGTGGAAATTTGGTGTTTTCCTCTATTAGTGAACAGGGATAATGATGGAAGAAAACAGTAGGTTTGGGAAATGTATATGGGTATTGCAGTGAGCATTGGAAAAGGGACAGAACTGTCACCAGTGGCCCAAAGTTCAGGCTACCATGGAAATGTTACAGCCAATGGACCCAAAAGCCTGACTGTTCTATTTTAAACCACAGCATATGCCCCAAATTCATCAGATTACGTTAAATTCCTTGTTGCGAGATCGCTATCAGGTTGTGAAATTGTTAGGTGAATTTTTAAATACAGAAAGAAGATCATTCACACTGATCTGCAGAAACATATACAAAGAATATGCTTGGTGAATTAAGAGAGTTCTGAAATACTATTAACAACCATCTCCTACTTTGACACTTCTGAAAATGTCATTTGTACTGGCCCTTCAAACACACAATAACCACCAAGGAATGTGCATTTTTGCTAATATAGCTATAAAAAGATTAAACCAAGATGCCACCAAAATCCACGTCTTACTTTACCTCTTAGCACATTTCCATGCTGATTTGGAGACACTTTTAATACCAGTAGTGAGAACAGGAGAGAATAACTTTGATTTATTTTGATTTGTACTGCAGAAGGAAGTCACAGTGCATTATAGACTTTTCATTTGTCTCACAAAATCCAGATTTGCTGCATGCAAATCAGTAATGTTGTCAGAGTAGCTGAGGTATTCAACTGTAAACATAAAAGAGTTTAAAGAGTTGTTGGTCGCCTTTAAAAGATAAAAATCTTTGAATTTATTCATATGGGTATAAGAATTTATGAATGATGGAACTAGCCATCCGTAAGACACCAGCTCTAACCATATCACAAATGGGAGCCTTGGTAAGTCGCAACGTTTATTTAGTAGCTTAAAGCTGCACATGCGGATTTTCCAGGCAGCAGCAGGAGTGCCCTACTCTCCCACTGATCACATCGTGCAGCCTGTGAGCTTCCTATTATATGTCACAGCAGAAGCACCCTCACAGACACGAACCTTCCCTCCATCCAGATCACAGACAGCTCAACTCAGAGCCTTTGGTTTCAGTTTGGATTCTGACTAGCGAGCAGATTGTATGTAACAAAATCTGCTGCTTTCAAAGTCACATGCAACGTGCACGGACGGCATCGGCAGGCAAACCGTCCTTCTCTATGAAGTTCTCTGCAAAGCACTCTTTTTTTACTTTCCCTTTTAGCCCATTCAGAAGCAGGCCCCCTTACTGAAGCTGCAGGTTACACTATGGTAACAAACTGATTCCTCAGGGATAGTTATACACAGTTTCACAATGCCGCTAACGTTTTAAAGGATGTGAACTCTTTTCAATACAATAAACAAAAAGCTACCATCACTGCAGTGCCACAGCAGCTTCTATTTAAATAACTTCTATCATCTACTTGTGCTTACAAGCACTATGAAATACCAAGATTCACAATACCACCAAATTTTACATATGAACCGTCAAGGCAAGTAAGGGTTAAGTTTCCAGTCTGGTATCACCCAGGAAGCCCTGAGCAGAAATAGAGCCAAGATGTCCTGAATGGCAGTCCTACACTGTAATCCCAAGCACATCCTGCCATAAAGGTACTTTATTTCAAGATGCACATTTTTCTTTCCAACTTGGCAGTTTGGCTTCTTTTTAAGACCTTTAATTATAGCTCAAATTATGTTCAATTTATTTTTCCATGGCTGTTTTGTTCCTGTCTAGGGCTCCACTGTTCTTTCCTCTCTCCAGAAACACCACATGCTTTAAAATCTCTTTTGTTGTTAGCAAGCAGGAAAGGAGGCGAATTTCTTGAGAGTGTCTTTCTCCATTGAGGAAACAAAACAGATGTTGTGCTCTCCTCAGGGAGAAGGATCCTATCACACAGCAGGTGTGAGCAAAGGCTGCTTTGCATGTGGGGAGGAAAAGAGCAGCATTAAAGGACCTTGCTGGAAAAGCAGCACCAATGGCGAAGGCATTTGGTTTTTGAGCAAGAAAGAGAAGCTCATCCACCTAAAGAAAAGAAGGGGTACGGGGAAAGCAGTTGGGAAAATAACATCCTGCTTTGCATTGGCAGGAGGAGTAAGGGCTACTGCCAACTTTCCCAATATTACTCTAGCATTTCCCTTAAAGCAACAGCTCCACAAACCAGGGAATGGCATGAAAATGTCTACTTTGTTTTTTTTAAAAGGTTTAATGCTTCAGCCTGAAACCAAGTATAGCCTAAAGACTCAAATTCCCAAAACATCCAGAGCAAAATGTGGGTTCTTTTTAAACCTCATTATTTCTGAAGGGAGTCAACACTGGATGTTTTAATACTTTAGGTTGACATTACTGGGTAACTTTCAGAACCTGAAAGACTTCCTAAGCCCTTCACTGCAACCTCAAAAGATAATTTAAAAAATCCCCAGCATAATAAGAAACAATTACTTAAATATAATTTCACCTTTTGAAACACTTCCTTTGTGTATATGTGAATACGCAGTTAAGAAATAACCCAGTTTGTGTTAACAGCAGTAAATCTTAGACAACTCGGAGTCACTATAGAAGTATTTGCAGAAAACACAGTGCACTGCATATGGCAATAATTATGCTGAAACTGGCATAGTTAGTTCCAACCATTGATTTGATACTGGCCTCACTTAGGATGAAACAGTCATGCTCAGTCTGTATTGCACAGGGAAAGAAAGGTCAGAGCAGCTTCCTCCATCTCCATGAAGACTGGTCTACTAACATAAAGAAAAGAAAAATGGTTTCCTCTGGAGTTTTATGGAGTTTTATTTTTTGCCCTCTCGCAGATCAAAGATTATCTTTTCCTGCATGAACTAAGTCATGTTTGCATAAATGTCAGCTCACTTTTAAGGACAGCCTTGCACTACAGGCAGCCAGTTTTATCTGCAGAGCTCGATTTAAAAAAGGAGACATCAAATGAGCTGGTCCCAATGCTGCTTCCAAGATCAAATTTAAGAAGGGACAGGTGTTCACAGGCATAATTTATACTCCAACACAGACCCAGATGTATCCCTAGAACCACCAAACTTCTTCTGTCATCCTGCCCTGGCATCTTTTATGTGGGAATAATGCTACAGGAAACAAAACCCTGTTCACTTGGGAATGAAATAGCTATGGTATTCATGTACAATTTTACTTTACTTCATCTGTTTAATTTTGATGGATGCATTTTTGACAAGTCCTCAGCAAGCAAAACTGGCTGTTTACACAGGGGTTAGGGGTGCTGGAGGACAGGCAAGACTGCCATATACCTGCATTTATAAGTAGGCAACAGGCAAATGCTGCTCAAAATTGCTGAGAAGTGTTACCATATTTTATCATGAAACATCATAGCTGTATAAATGTGTGACACCACTGAGTGCAGCAGGAAATCAGTGGAGTGCAGCACCAGAGGTGCAGGAGGAGAAAACAAAGCCAAAGCTACAGTAGTAGGCCTCTTCAGAAACACCCAAACCCATGTTCCCAGGAACTGTATGCCCTGGAGCTGACACCACAGGATGGTAATCCATCAGATCATATACTGATACACAGCAGAGCACAGACTTCTGTTCTTTAGATTAATTATGGCAGAGCTGCACAGGAACATCTCAGGCCAGGGCACTGTCACACCTGCACAAACTGTTTACCGCAGGTAACAATGTCAGGGTATTGCAAACAAATCCCTCTTCCTCTGAGGACAGAAAAAAATAAAAAGATAAATATCTTTGTTTTGAGTTGCTTTTGGCTGGGAAGTGAGGCCAGCCAGGGTTTGGAAGTGAAAATGTTGCCTGGAATAACTACCAGCAATCTTCTAAGAATCCAGTTCAGTTTTTCATAGGAACACTATTCTAAAGCAATGGAAAGTTAAAAACCTGATCATTTTCTTTTTGTAGCATCATGTTCTAACTGCAAATAGCCATTGTGGCCCCAGTGCCACCTTTCTGACCCAGCAGCAAAGGGACAAGGGTGCAGTCTGTGCACTGTGCCAGTATTGCTGCTCTGCAGTGGCCAGGAGGGCAGTGGTTCAGTTTCCTTGTGTCAGTGGCAGGCCATGAAATCTCAGGAAGGCAGGTGACTTCGTCAGATCCTATAGACCTATGCTTGGTAAGAACAGAAAAAGGATTCCAAGTCCACCGCTGTCTTTACACTTTACCTTTTCACTCTCTTTGCAGTGGAATGAAACATGTTCTGCTGCATGCTTGAACCTCTGGAAATACTGAGGAACCTGGCTAGGTTTGTCTTCATTACCCAAATGCACTCTGTATTTTCTACTCTTGAGAAATAAACAGATTAATAAGTTTGGTCCATCAAACAATAAATAATTTGTGTGCACAAACAGGTTTGATTCACAACAACCCAATGGTGCACGCCACCAATGCGGCAAGCTGCCTGCTGTAAATGCAGTGTGTTCTCCAACTATAGGAAAGCAAAGGGATACAGCTGCTGAAGGGTGATGTGAAATTAAAGAGGGAATGAAACGTGTGATCTTATTTAATCACACCTGGTGCTTCAATTTTTCAGTAACAGCATCCTACTAGACGGTGTCAAATTGGTTCTACAAAGAAAAAAATTATGGATGGAAAATGAATTAACTCTTTCATCCCTGCTGTTAATACATTATACCAGTCAGAAACATCTTTAGCTGTGGCTGTTAAGAATCCTTTTTTCTCAGATGAGAGGTGCTCAGCACCTGGCTAAATGGAGCTCAGTGGATGATAGTGCTTCTGTGCCAGTAGGTGAGCATCTGCCCTCCGCACTGACTGAAGCACAAGTCTTGAGTGTGTGTATAACGTATTATTATACACAAGAAATCTCCTGGTCAGAATCAACTTGAAGGATCGAAATGCCACACTGGGACCAGTAATTTCTATTTGTTTCCTTAGGTGGGTGGCACATATGTGCAGAGAGACAGACAGAGGAAGGAGGACAGCCAGGGACAGCAGAATGCAAAAGGGCAGAAAGAAGCTCTGCTCTTGCTTTGGACACTGCTCAGCACAGATTTCCTGTAAGATGAAAATTTATCCCAGCAATTACCTCGTTTCTGTTTTCTTTTGGGCTTTTGTTTTTTGAAGATTTTTTTTGTTCATTTGTTTTAGGTCTTATTTTGCACTTTGGGTTAATATTAAACATCAAACATAATTTGATTCTGCATTCATTCCATTGTGTGATTATTATGTCCCACTGGCTAGTCAGACACTGTTTCTCAGTGTGCCCTATGTACTAATAAATCACTTGTAGTACTAGACAGCAAGGTGCTCTATCTAATGTGAAAAATGGTAATTGTGGTCAAATATTCCATTCTTCAGGGAAAAGGAAAAAAAAATATCCTTCTACATGATTTCACTCAGCAGCAGAAAATAAAAAGCCAAGGTATAATGAGCTTAACATAACCATCTTTACATTAAATTCATAGAGAAGAAAATCAAACATGAAAAATAATTAGCAGGCTCCCATTCTGGTCTCCTCATTGAATTAATGTCACCAGTACAGCACTGGATAAAGTAAGATATATAAGGCTACTGTCTGGATGAGCTGTGTGTTTGGAGAGTAGTTCATTTTTAGAGGGGAGAAATTTCTTTATGCAAGTGTTACTTATTTAAGAAATTGGTATTTATTAGGACAATATAGTCTCAAGAGATGTCTAGTTTTTACAGTGCGGATTCAGCCAATTTACTGAAAAACTAAGGCATTAAAGCAAATACCTCGGAACAGTTTTAAGAATATCTTAAGTCTCTTCATCATTACTTGTATAACTCATACTCAAAGAGATTATCACACCAAGGAGCATTTTTTTAAAATAAATAAAAAGACATTGTAAAAGACCTCCATAAATAGGAGATGTTAACGCTGCAATGTAAGGGATTAATTTAAACCAGGGTTATTTAAAATGCTGAATATAATCACAGCTCAAATTAACAAAAAGGAACCCTTGGTTTAAATCAGTTTTATTCTTGCTTTGCATTTTTAATTTGTGTTTTCCTTTGGTAGGCAGAACCATAGATAGAACTGAAGTGGACTTCAAAAAGATCATCTAGTCTATCTACCCCTCCACTTGAGGCAAAGACAAATATCCTCACAGGTGACTCTTACCTATTCCTCACACCTACAAGCTTCCTCTACTCTCATTCCCCCAAAAATTCCACTTCAATATACTTATGCTACATTTCTAATACCCAAACTAGACCTCCTTTAGGTGCAAACTGAATTAATTACTTTTCCTCTTACCTTTGGGTAGGTAGAGAGGGCATTGGTAAACACCACTGTGATTTTATATTACAAATCCTTTAATATACCTGAAAGATTGTGTCTCTTTCCAACTTTGTCCTTGCATCCTGGACCTAACTCTTTCAATATTTCCTCACTAGTCTTTCCTAAATATCTGCCTACTCCTACAGCTCTCTTCCTGGCTTTCTCCAGTTTGTCTATATTGTTTCATGGTGTGAAGCCAGTTCTGGACACTATCCCAGCAGAGCAACAGATAGCCAACAGAAAAGAGTTAAGGATATCCTATGGCTTACATGCAAGACTCCCACTTACACTGAAGTCTGTTCTCTCTCCATTTTCTCCCCCAGCCGTATCACAGTGCTGACTCACATTCAGCTTGTGATATCCCAACATCACATGCTCTCTCACAGTACTGTTACTTACTCAGATATCCCTCGTCTGCATACATATGCTTGTTTTCCCTTCCTCACTGCAGGCCGCCTTACCTACATTTGCTGAATTTCCATCTTACTCATTTTAACCATTTCTGCAATTTATCAAGATCACGTTGGACTCTAAACCTGTCCTCCACAATATGCAAAGCCCCCTGGAGCTTATAGTCCCTTGCACACTTCACTCTCCAGTCCATCATCCAAGACAATAATGAAAACCATGAGCAGCACGCAACCTGGGGCAGAATCTACCAGCACTGCACTTCAGGCTCCCTCCCCATCTGCCAAGCAAACAGTAACTATTCCTTGAACACATTATTTCAACCAGTCCTTCATCTGCCTCACAGTAATTTCACCTAGATGATTTTTTCCCTGTTTACTTTTAAGTAGGCTACATGGCTTTCCGCAACACTGCCAAAAGCCTTATTAAAGACATACCTAGTACTTCTACCTCCTACACCTCTTATTCCATTCGGAAAGGAAATTAGAGAATTTTGACACATTTTTTTTCCTTAACAAATCCACAATGGCTGTTTTTTCTATCAGCTTATTATTCTCTAGGTGTTTACAAATTGATTAATAATTTTCTGGAGCATTTCACCATGTATCGAAGTTGAGCTGACAGACTTCCTCATTTTAGTGCTTAAATTCACTCTTCCTCATCATTCACAAGTTCTTAAGATAAAAGCTAAAGTTCAGGGATGGTGTCATCTGGCTCCCAGGTACTCAGGGGTCAATTTCAAGAGACCCCAAAGACTTGTCTATGTCCAGCTTCCCCTCATATATTTCACCTCTGTCCCCCATTCCAGCTTGTGTACTTTTCCCTCTATTTAACTTAACTGTTCCAAGCATCCTGTCACGATTAACCTGTTTGGGAGAACTGAATCCAAGAAATGCTGGTATTCATCCATTAAATTCATTCATTCATTAAATTTTTCCCTTAGCAATGCATTCTCCTGTTCCCATTAGTTGTAGTATTCCTGATTTTCAAGTAATTGCAGAGGGCCTGAAGTACTTGTGGTATTTCGTATCTTCCTCCTTCAATGGGACAGGCTGCTGCCATGTCTGTAGTATCTTGTCATCCAAAAACCTGTTAGTTCCCTTGAACTTTCTTTTCCCTCCCTTTGCAGCCCTTACCTATCTATTCCAAAGTTCAAAGAAACCAGCTCTTTTAAAGTCCTTTGACATTATTCAGCTGCTTTTACTCATTCCTTCCTCTCTTTCAGATCAGAAACTCTTCTGTGATCATTTTCACTCACATTGCCTTCTGTCTTCAAATTCTCAACCACTTCCTTCTGATGACTCAGAATAAAGCATAAACTCCTTCACTAATTTCCTTTGCCTCAGAAACAAAAGTAACCCTCTTTAGATTTTAACTCTTATTAGACAGTCTAGGCAAGATTCACTTGACCAAGGGTAGGCATCTATTCAGCTTGTCACTCCAGAGAAGAGATCAGTGTCTTCCAGAGTGAGATTCAGCTTACACCACAGCAGATGCCTAAAGCAAATTACATAAAACATCTCTAATGGTTCCTATTTTTCCTAGAGTGACCCACAAAGGGAAGCTCTGGCAATTAGCTCACACACTGGCATCTATCAATCACAGAACCATGCAGGATGGAAGGCACCTCTGGAGGTCTCTAGTCTAACCCCTTGCTCAGAGCAGGATTAGTGTTAGAGCAGGTTGCCCTGGGCCGTATCCAGTCAAGTTTGGAATATCTAGAAAGATGGACATCCACACCTTCTCTGGGCCCATTCCACTGTTTGACCATCCTTCCACACCCCACCCCCCCAACCCCCCAGCTTATATTTAGTTAAGACTTTTCTGTATTACAGCTTGTGCCCATTGCCTCTTGTTCAGGCCCCATGCACATCTGAGAATGTGGTTCTGACTTTTCTGCGCCTTCCCAACAGTCAGTTGCAGACAGCATTAAGACCCCCCAAACACTGTCTTCAAGCTTGTTATTGGTTTGTGTGGCGTGGGTTTTTTTTTAGTAGCGGGGGAGGGGGCTGCAGAGGTGGCTCCTTTAAGAAGCTGTTAGAAGCTCCCCCAGCTCCAAGTCGGACCTGCCTCTGGCCCAGGCCGACCCCATCAGTGACAGTGGGAGAGAACATATTTAAGAATGCCTCTAGGAGAACCTATTTAAGAAGGGGAACCTGCAGCGAGGAGGGGGATTGGAAAGTGAGAGGAACACCTCTGCAGATACTGAGGTCAGTGAAGAAGGAGGGGGAGGAGGGGCGCCTGAGGAGGCTGATGGCCCTGCAGCCCATGGTGAGAAGGCAGGCTGTCCCCCTGCAGCCCATGGAGGTGAACGGTGGAGCGGAGGGCCCCGAAGATGGCCGAAACTCCATGGTAAAAACCGCGCTGAAGCAGTGTGAGACTGGAGAGCAGCCTGCAGAAAGGACCCACACCAGGAAAGTTCGGGGAGAACTGAAGCCCGTGGAAAGGACCCGCGCCAGGGAAGTTTGTGAGGAACTGCAGCCCACGGAAAGGACCCACGTTGGAGAAGTTCCTGAAGGACTGTCTCCCGTGGGAGGGACACCACGGTGGAGCAGGGGACGAGTAAGGAATCTTCCCCCTGAGGAAAGGAGCGGCAGAGACAATGTGTGGCAAGCTGACTCAACCCCCATCCCCTGTTCCCCTGCGCCGCCGGGGGGAGGAGGGAAAGAGAACTGGGAATGGAGCTGAGCTGGGAAGGCGGGAGGGGTGCAGGGAAGGTGTTATGATGTTTGGTTTTCCTTCCTAATATCCTTCTTTTGATTTGATTTGTAGTAAATTAAATTGCTTTTGTTTCTTCCCCAAGTTGAGCCTGTCTTTTGCCCGTGACCATAAGCGGGGAGTGATCCCTCCCAGTCCTTGTCTCGACCCACGAGTCTGCCTTTGTATTTTCTCCTCATCTCAACGTGGCCAGGGGAGGGGGTGGGGAGTGAGCGAGCGGCTGCGTGGTGCTTTGTTACCAGTTGGGCTGAAACCACCACAAAGCTGAACAAACCCAACCCTCACCCTCTTTTCCGACATCATGTGCTCCAGCCCCTGACAACCTTGGTGACCTATCCATTGACTCACTCAGGTTTGACAATGTCTTTCTTGTCCTGAGTGCAAAACTACACAGACTGCTCAAGATGTCATCTCACTTGTGCCAAACGGAAGGGAACGACCATTTCCCTTGACCTGCTGGCTACACTGCTGCTTGTACAGCCCAGTATGTTGTTGTTCTACTTTGCAGCAAGGGCACACTGCTTGTTTGTATTTAAATTGTTGTTTATCAAGACCCCAAGGTATTTTTCAGCAACATGCTCCCCAGCCAGACAGCCCCCAGCCTGTACCGGTGCAGGGAGTTATTCCATCACAGATGCAAGACTGTATTTGTGTTTGTTGAACTTCCTAAGGTCTCTGTCAGCCCACTTCTTCAGTCTGTCCAGATGCCTCTGAGTGATAGTGCTGCCTTCCAGCATATCAAGTGCTGTCCCCAATTAGGTATCATCCCACAAATTTGCTGAGGGTACACCCTGTCTCATCATCATGGTCACTAACAAAGGTATTTGGACAGTGTTGTCCCCTGTTTAAATCCCTTAGGGATGCCACTAGGTTCTCCATCCACTTGTCTGCTTATCCACTCTATAAATCAGCAATTTGGCTACGAGGACACTGTGCGAGGCCATGTTAAAGGTGTTTGTAAAGTCAAGGTATACAACATGCACTGCTCCTCCCTTGTCCACATAGACAGTTCTCTCATCACAGAAGGCAATCAGGGTGTTTTGCCTTTAGTAAATCCATGTTGGCTCCTCTTAGCTACCTCCTTGTCCTTCGTGTGCCTGGACTCTAAACCAGAAAAGTGTACTTGTTCTTCTGTGTCGTCCACACAACTGCTTTCTGTTAATAGTTCTTGATAGCTAAAATGCTCCTTACCTCTTGGACCTTTCCTACCAATACTTCTGTTAACTATTCCAGAAATACAAAAACTACTTGTCCTAAGCTTGTGGGCAGTAGACCACAGATGTAATACTGAACTTGTCAGCTTTTTGACATAAAATTAAATCATAGATTCATAGAACGGTTTGGGTTGGAAGGGACCTTAAAGATCATCTAGTTCCAACCCCCCCCCGCCATGGGCAGGGACACCTTCCACTAGACCAGGTTGCTCAGAGCCCCATCCATCCTGGCCTTGAACACTTCCAGGGATGGGGCATCCACAGCCTCTCTGGGCAACCTGTTCCAGTGTCTCACCACCCTCACAGTAAAGAATTTATTCCTAATATCTAATATAAATCCACTCTCTTTCAGTTTAAAACTGTTACCCCTTGCCCTATCACTACACTCCCTGTTAAACAGTCCCTCCCCATCCTTCCTGTAGGCCCCCTTTAGGTACTGGAAGGCTGCTATAAGGTTTCCCTGGAACCTTCTCTTCTCCAGGCTGAACAACCCCAACTCTCTCAGCCTGTCTTCACAGGAGAGGTGCTCCAGCCCCCTGATCATCTTTGTGGCCTTTGGACTGGCTCGAGCAGGTCCCTGTCTTTCTCATGTTGCAGGCCCCAGAGCTGAACACAGTACTCCAGGTGGAGTAGAGGGGGAGAATCACCTCCTTCAACCTGCTAGCCACACTTTTGATGCAGCCCAGAATGTGATTGGCTTTCTGAGGTGCGAGCGCACATCGCTGGCTCATATTCAGTTTTTCATCCACTAATACCTCCAAGTCCTTCTCCACAGGGCTGCTTTCACTCCATCCATTGCCCAGCCTGTATTTGTGCTTGGGACTGCCCTCACCCACATGCAGGACCTTGCACTTGGCCTTGTTGAACTTCATGAGGTTCACATGGGCCCACCTCTCAAGGCTGTGAAGGTTCTTCTGGACGGCATCCCTTCCCTCCAGTGTGTCGACCACACCACACAGCTTGTTATCATTGGCAAACCTGCTGAGGGTGCACTCAATCCCACTGTCCATGTTGCCGACAAAGGTGTTAAACAGGGCTGGTCCCAATACCGACCCCTGAGGAACACCACTCATCACTGGTCTCCACTCGGACATTGAGCCATTGACTGCAACTCTTTGAGTGCAACCATCGAGCCAATTCCTTATCTACCAAGTGGTCCATCTGTCAAATTCATTTCTCTCCTATTTAGAGACAAAGATATTGTGCGGGACAGTGTCAAACGCTTTGCACAAGTCCAGGTAGATGATGTCTGTTGCTCTTTCCTTATCCAAATATAGCATGTATCAATAAATATGGCATTTCTTTTTCAGTTACCACAGGCTACACATGTTTATTTACAGGATTAGCACTTTTATACACAAGTCTTGACTGATTTTCATTCCTTACGGTCTCATTTTATTTGGGCATGAGTAATGATAGACTATGCAAGGTAGGTTTATTTGGGATTCATGTTAGGTTCTAGTTATAAAATAGATCTTTCTGTGTAAAAGTGAAATGCAATAAAAATGTTGAGAAACATTATTTTCCAAAAAAGCTACATAATCAGGGCAAAAATAAGCTTATAATTTTATTTTTTAAGTAATCAGTCTCATTAAGCAAGAAAGCATTACCATGGTGAACTGAATGTCGGTTCTGGTTGCCATATTTCTCAAGATCGCAGAACTGGTAGATCTTATCCACTGCTGCACAGATTTTGTTTATAGATTAAAAGAGGAAAACAAGCTTTTCAGCTTTTTTTTCCTCCCAAGTGGTTTGTTACTTTTGAATGAACTAGTCACTGAATTGAAATAGCTGAACAAACATGAAAAAGATATTATCTCTGCACCTGCAGAAGTAAAAAAAGTTTAGCTCTTCAACAACAGGTGTTTAACCAGTGACTTTCACCAATTCTGTTGTCTGACTTCCTTTGCATTTCAGAAGCAAATACTCACTGCTATACATTGAAAAATATGAATTTAAATAATTGCAAGAACCTGTAAGATCTGACTGAAGCTCAAATAAATCCAATGTACTTTTCTTTAAAAAAGTAAATATGAAGCACAGTTTTAATTTAAAAACACATTAAATATTTTATACCCACTTTGCACTGCATGGTTTGCAACTGTTGGAAATACTGCAGTAAGTTAACACAATTTTTAGTTCTTTGATTTTTTTTAAGAGGAAGGAAAAAAAACCCACGACCTTGCTGTGAAAAAAGCCACAGAAGCACTTGCTGCCTCAGCCCCCATAGAATCCAAGTGTGTGCTGGGGGGAAGAAACGGGAATGGGGTAGATGTGAATAAAATCAGCTTTTGATATTCAGGACTGTGTTGCAATAACTTTTGAGCAAACGTTGCTGGCTTCAAAAAGCTTCTATTTCATGCTTTTGCAATTCTAACACAGGTTTTAAAATTTCAAGCTATTCAAGCTGTAACATACAAAATCGGGTTTCAGTACTGCCAGTATGGTTCAACCTCGCCTCTTTGACTTGTTTGACATTCTTCCTATCTATCTCAGGCACAGCTCTGAACCAAAAAGCTGAAGATGCCAAACAATGCTTTTAAAGCTCACAAGATCAGTTTGCACTTGTAACAGTTTATTTGTCTCTGTCTTCCCTTAATTTTAAATGCAATTTATCTCCTAATTTATACACAGCCTAAGTTGTATAATAAAGAGAATAGTTCTAAATAGGAACTAGAGATACTAAAACCCATACAACTGGGCATGGATGAATTTTATTTTCTGTTTGGCACATCTGTCAAGCATCTAGTTCTGATGTGACATCAAGAAGAAAAGGAATTGCTCCCTGCGGTGTTCTATACACTTGAGACCACTATGGAGAGGTTTCCCTCTGCTGCTGACAGGAATTCAGCTCCACAAGCCTATGTCAGTGGGTTTCTGACCTTGTTCCCTGTCTTCCACCTGGGCACGTTGTGTACCCTTGGCTTCCTCTCCCTTCTCTTCACAATCTGAGAATTGGCAGCTAGGACAGGGATGCAGCTATGTTGGAAAGGTCTTGGCTAAGTGTTACAGAGGCACACACAATCAAATCCAACGGGTGTTAAAACTCAGATTTATTCTTCAGTAAAATGTTAGTTAGAACTCCGATAACATTTGTAAACCATAGGCTCAATGATGTAAAGGGAATTTGTACTACACAGCTGACTTAAGAATTCTTAAGGTTTAGAAATGATGACTCAAAATGCACATATCACTCACCTAAAAGATGAGGGCTCTGAACTTGCAGGAGTTACCTAGGGCGGCATCGTGACCCAAGAGGAGAGTCCCCAACTGCAAACCCACTGCTCCAAGGAGGACTGATTTCTCTCTCCAAAATATCCTCCGGCAGAACTCCGTTTATACCCTTGTCGAATCTGAACTGTGGTCATTTTAACCACTATTGGACAAAAGGTCACTTCAGTGTACCTGGCGCATCTCGATTGGTCAGTTCAATTTTCAACCTGCAGCCTCTAGGGTTTGAGGTTTTTTTCCTCTCCTCCCTGCCTGAAGAAGTTTTGTTTCCTGGGGGCGCGGGGGGGGGATGGTGTTCTGCCACACTAAGTCAGGAAACAAAGCACAGAAAGCAAGAGCGAAGCCCATACTGAGTCCACCTAATCCAGGATCCTAGCTCCAGCAGTTGCTCTCAGCAGCTGCAGGCACCCCACTCTGCATCTCAGACCTGGTACACACCCGTTATGTCTTCCAATTTCGTAGAGCTACAGCATCCCTTCTCATACAATTCTCCTGCTACATCCAGAAACTCCCACTGTGAATACCCCTATCAGGGCAGCCTTCATACCCCTCAAAATGCAAGTCAGTGGTCTAAGTGACTGAAGGCAACCCTGAACAGACAACAGCTGCTCCAGCATTTGCCACTCATTTGTCCAGCTTCCCAAAGCGCGGCTGCAGCCAATGTTGAACTACAATGCTAGCAGCTACCAAAGAGCCACCCACCGTACGGCTCCAAATACGGACCACACCAACTGGAGCAGAACAAGCACAGAAAGAGTTGACAGGGCTGAGGTGTTCATGACAGAAACCATCTCCCAGCTGTGTTTTAACAAAAAACCACATTTGAGCCACCTGCAGCCGTATTCAAGGAGTTTGGCAGCCATTCAGGGGATGTGCTACTTTCTCACAGGAAGGTAGAATTAGAGTAAAAATTTTTTTACAGGATATATACAACCCACTGATATTGGGCTGGCTATATATCTTTAACTTGAGTAACACCCATTCATTTCTTGCTTTTGACTGGCAGGAGAAAAGAGGGAAGGAGGTCTCCAGCTTAAATGAACACAGGAGGCCCAGATAACAAGCACAAAGTTCAGCTGCTTTCTGGAGTGAGCAGCACTCAGTTTGGGCCATATGAAGGCAGGAAACAAGTAAGCAAAAGCTCTTTTGTATACTGGTCACATATCCATATTACCCAACCCACCTAAAAAGCAAACATCGAAGACAGAGCTCACTGGAAAAGATCCTGCTTTGCTGAGCCCTCCCAGACTAGTCCCAATTTTGAGAGGTCTCTAATCTTGTTTCAACTTCCCCCTAAGTATTTAAAGCTAACATTGAGCTGCCGGTGTTGAATCCAGGCTGTAACAGTTTTACTGAGAATCATTTGCCCTAGCTTGAAACCATGCTGACTCTAACAAAGCAAGATGGCCAAACATCTAAGGCTCTACAGGGGATCTTGACAGGCTGGATCGATGGGCTGAGGCCAGCTGTATGAGGTTCAACAAGGCCAAGTGCCGGGTCCTGCACTTGGGTCACAACAACCTCATGCAACGCTACAGGCTTGGGGAAGAGTAGCTGGAAAGCTGCCCAGCGGAAAAAGACCTGGGGGTGCTGGTTGGCAGTCAGCTAAATATGAGCCAGCAGTGTGCCCAGGTGGCCAAGAAGGCCAACGGCATCCTGGCCTGTATCCAAAACAGTGTGGCCAGCAAGAGCAGGGAAGTGATCATTCCCCTGTACTCGGCACTGGTGAGGCCGCACCTTGAGTACGGTGTTCAGTTTTGGGCCCCTCACTACAGGAAAGACATTGAGGCGCTGGAGCGTGTCCAGAGAAGGGCAATGAAGCTGGTGAGGGGCCTGGAGAACAAGTCTGATGAGGAGCGGCTGAGGGAAATGGGGTTGTTTAGCCTGGAGAAAAGAAGGCTGAGGGGAGACCTTATGGCTCTCTCCAACTACCTGAAAGGAGGTTGTAGTGAGGTGGGTGCCCATCTCTTCCATCAAGTAACTAGTGATAGGATGAGAGGAAATGGCCTCAAGTTGTGGCAGTGGAGGTTTAGATTGGATATTAGGAAAAATTTCTTTACTGAAAGGGTAGTCAGGCATTGGAACAGGCTGCCCAGGGAAGTGGTGGAGTCACCATCCCTGGAGGTATTCAAAAAGCATGTAGACAAGGCACTTCATGACATGGTTTAGCGGGCATGGTTGATGGTTGGACTCGATGACCTTAAAGGTCTTTTCCAACCTAAATGATTCTATGATCCTATGATCTTGTCCTCCGACACACAGGACTCCATGCGCAGCACCCACAAGACAGTAGGGCATAAATATTATGAAAGGGGATGGAAAGGAACTATGGAGCTGGAGGGTGCCCTTTCCAGAAACTGTAGCCTCTGCCCTGCAGTGCCAGATGGAGTTGGTCTGCAGATCACAACTGTGCATGTGTGGATGTGGCACTCGGATGGGCAGGTGAATACATATATATCAGCCTTGCCCTTCTGCTTATCATGAAACACGTACGTAAATAAACATCCTGCAAGGTGAGTTACAGAATGGATGGGGCTCTGGTGAAGCCCTGCAGAAAAAGGGGATGGAGATGAGGGGAAAATTGTAGAAATCACACAATGCATGAGATGGGACAAAGCTGGATCAGACCCATACTGTCTCATTCTGCTAAGGACCAGAGGCGAAGGATTAAGCATATTGCCCACTATAGTTCAAAAATGTCATGCATATTGTCGGGTACTTAAAAAGGCTGGCAAAAATTGTGAAGGAACAAAACAAGCAATCAGAGCTGAGGGTCTGATTACTGAAACCCAGGAACATCCTTTTGGAAAGCCGGCCTTATTTGCTGCAAATCAGTTTCAGCAGCCAATTTGAAGCTATCACACCACCATGCTGTTATATGTAAGTTAATAAGCACTTACTATTGATGGTTTCTGCAGTAGCTGTTTAATTTTTAATCATATCCTTAATTTACTGTTTACATTTTTATCCAATTAGAGTGGTTGCATGTGTGTGCATCTGTGTGATGGACAGAACATGGAAAACTGTGTTTATTCAGAAGTACAATGCCTTGCTTTCTAAATGAGGAGATATGTGTGTCTCCTGCTTGAAATTTTTTGACACAGCCCTCTTAATTTTCAGGAGAATGCCATCTCAGGCTGCTGTGCTATGTTGCACCATTCTGCTGTTAGAAATTGGCACCACTGACCAATCCGTACAATGCTGTACCTGGAGTTTGGAATTGAATGTCATTAAAATATCCAGTGCTAAGAAATAAGGAGTTTTACTGGCACTTTCCTGAACAGAAATCCCAGCATCCCTTTTCATTTGTAGATCAGACATTTAGGCAACACCCTGGGACACCCTCATCCTCCTTATCTCCCCCCCATTTCAACCTTTCATTAGATTCCTTTAGTCATAAAAACTAGACACACTGAAGGGATGGAAGATGGATCATTTATTTTTAAGTACTGACAATTTTTCATGGCGAACAACAATAAAGTTCTCAATTACAGAGGGAGAGTAAATAAACTAAAGGATAGAGCTTCGAAGAGAGCTGGGTGATGATGGAAGGACAGAGATTAGAACATTTCAGAGTCCAAGAGATGAGCTAATCACAAATGAAATACTATTATACTATTACATTCCTATTACTACCTGACATGCTAGTTGGTGTAATACCAGTGATTAAAAAAAAAGGAAAGCCAGAAATGCACTCAGCAGAGGCATAATGTGGTTGATATGGATC
Organism: Pandion haliaetus; assembly: GCA_013401275.1. NCBI lineage: Eukaryota > Metazoa > Chordata > Aves > Accipitriformes > Pandionidae > Pandion > Pandion haliaetus. Next base: position 119,446 of record VYZV01036276.1, on the reverse strand, counting down.
CTAGCAGAGCTCTCAGGAGGTGATCTGACACCCAGCGCAGCTCCCTGTGCCTGCACCCTCCACATTCAGACTGCCTCCGGTCACAGGCTCAGCTGTACAACAAATTAGCACAGGCAGTAATAGGACTGCACACTCCTCAGACAGAGACTGCTCTCACTCCCTGAAGGCAGAGGCTGAAGGGAAAAGATATGACACTTTCTTTCCCCCACATATCATCTACTTTGAGGAGAGCTGATGGCAGGTACCTAAAGAGCTCCACAGCAGAGATTTAAATGGAGGTGCCTGACCAGGACTTGCAGCCTCCTCCTGCCATGTTCATGGCTCGGCACCTGGATACTCACATCCCACTGCAGCTGTATTCCCTGCATCCTTGAGAGCTATGCTGAAAAACCCAGACTGGCATCTACTTTATTTTGCTCTCAGAAAAAAAAAAAAAAGATGCAATTCTATCCCTCTGCAGTATAACACCTCCAATTTGACTTCTTTTTCACTGCAACAGAAGAAAGGTAAAGACAGGAAATCGATATGTTCATAGAAAAAATAAACATCTAAAAGTTCCCATAAAAGGAAGAAACTAAAGGGCTATGGTTATAGATGTCTTAACAGTGGCAGAACAGGTTGGATTAATGTGCTGAGGTAAAAGACTAACAAATAGAGAGGAATAAACTGCTTTTGGAGTAAATGCTACAGGTTACAGTGCCCTTTTTCAGAAGCCCATTGCACTCAGTAGCCAAAGCACGAGGCAGTTATGCGCCCTTTCACACAGGAACTGTTCCTAAAAACACCCACCCAAGGGAACATTGCTGCTGAGTATGCACAGCCCTGCTCTCAAGGAACTGGACTCTTGTGGTTAAAACAAAAGCTGTGCATCAGCCAGGCAGCTCAAAAAGGCAGCTTCAGTTCTTGTTTTCTTCTTTGCCCACGGGAGCAGGAACTTGCAGCAAGGAAGGAGGAGACTGTAATAAAAGGGAGACAGGAAGGTCTCCAGTAGGCTCTGAGTCCTAAAGATAGCAATGAAACTAGCACGAAGGGAAGGAGGAAACCACCCTCCCACATAAGAGGAAACCCCAAAATAAAACCTTTTGGCAGATGGTAAAAGGCTTTAGCATTTAATAAAACAAATGAGCTGTGTGAGAATGCAAGAGGGCTTTAAGGGAGACACAGAAAGCCCAAACAAAAGACATACGAAGAAGCTTGTTTTTTTCAGTCATTCTTCTGTGTTACTGTTTCAAGTCATTTTTTGATAGGTTTTACCAGCTTTTCCATTTAATTGAAACTATGCAGTTCATGGTTTTCAAGAGACTTACACCTTTATTGCCTGTACTAATTAATTATATGACAGGGAAGAAGTTTTCTGTAAGTTTTCTGAATTATAAAGCAAAAATCCAGTTCCCAATGAGCATTCCAGCTGGGACTCTCAGCCTGGTCCTGGCCTTCCTGTGTAAGACTGGACCAAGCTCCACAGAGGCAACAAAAGCCACAATCATAAAGTTGTAAAGATAATAATAATAATGGTTTAATATTTGTATCAGGCTCAACCACATCCAGATGAAGGGAAGAACTCAGAGGACTAGGATCTGTCTAACTGTAGTTATTAAAGCATTCATGTCTGAGAAAAACTGCCAAAGCACAGGTAAGTTATAACCCTATCCCAAGACAATATCTAAAATGAGTCCTTGTCTGCTGCAGACTAAAGGACCATTTAAATTACAAGTAAGAAAGCAACCCCAAAACCCCTTAACACAGAACTTGTAACTCATTAATTTTAGCCTTTTTGGTTGGTGCTTTAATTCTACTACCAGTGAGCAGTGGTTAGCTCAATTAAAAAAATATTTGTAGAAAGTAATAAAACTTGAAAGACAATGTTATCAATTGTAGCAAAAAATCCATTTAAGGGCATAGCATAACCAAATTTTGCTAACAGGCACAGGTAAAGACAATAAAATTCATATACTAAGGGAGTAGAATACTGGTATCAAATTAAAAGTGGGTAATGTCACTTGTTATATGCTTCATGCTGAGAAGCAAAAAATGGGAAAAGCTACTTTTCCTTGATTTAATTTTAGCTATCCCAAATTAGATGGTGAGTCCTCCAGCTAACAGAGGCAGGAACCTCTGGAGGGCAATGCATTGCACCTACCATGGGCATCTGTTCTAGAAGGGCACAGATTATCTCTGGAGGTGGCTGTCGTTCTTCATTGATTATTTCAGGAATGCAAGCAGTAAAAGTTCAACCAGACACCTAACTTGTAGCTGGCTAATGTAAGATGTGACAAAGACACTTCAAACCACTCAAGCTAAAAGACAGTATACTTGTTTTTATCTTTGATTATGCCATTTTAGTAAAGAACAAGAATAAAAAGAGTAAGATAAAAGCAAGTTTTGTGGGTTTCATTTTCAACAGTGATTATGAAATTAGGATTGTGAACAACATAGGCAGTGCACATCATCAAAAGAGATTTTGAGACCAAGTGAAAAATAGGCTTTATATAGTTAAGAAAAAAGTTCCAAAGAGAATAAAGTATCAAAATTGTATTTTTGATACAATAAAATTGGCAAGGGATCATATTTTTCAATTTTAGAAAGACCTATGTTGGATTAGGGAACAGAACACTTAGGTTTCTGTATTTGTGGTTTTAATTAAGTTACTAAAAAGGTTTGTGTATTTGATCCAAAGGTCAGCAAAGTCATTGGTACCCTTCATTGGTTTGAATGGGCTTTATAGTCTCATGCTGTAGAGGAAAAATGGGGTTGATCCTGTCCTCATTTTAACCAGTTTCACATTTCACTGAAATCAATGGAGCATTACTCCTTCATTTGCCCTCACAGAACCAAGAGCAAAGTTGAGGTCTCAGATTTTCAAAGGGAGATAACTGGGATAAAACCAACCCATGGCTGGTGGTAGACATAAATTTACATTTTTCCTAGTAGAGTAGCTACTCTTGCTATTTGCTCACTGTGCTAGAATTGATACAGACTGTATGCATGAAGAGTATGGATCAAGTTTTAAGTCAGCTAAAGACTTTCCCAAAGACTCTAGCCAAATTAATTATAAGCAGCAGAAACTGAAAGAAGACACTAGCTTTAGGTGCTCCTAATTCCTAGAGACATCCTTGATAAAAGGATTCCTCTCTGCTGGTCCCGGCATCTGTTTACATTCCTCACCAAAATAGCCTGGGTTCTGATCATCTGGATCAATAGAAAACACTGAAGAAATAAGTAAAACATATATTCTTATACCAGAATTATCATGTGATCAGCTAAGCCATGTAGAAATACAGTAAAGTTTCCACAGTGACATTTCTGTTCCTAGAGGGGATCAAAGAGATCTCAAGAATAGCAGTAATGGTATAATAAAGGAAAACATGAGTTGCTGACAAAGCGATGGTCACACATTTTAGTGCTTCACACAGCAGCTGATATTTAAGAAGGGAGAAAAAAAAATTTATCAACAAACAATTCTAGCAAGCAAATATCAGTAAACAATAATAACACACTCAGAAAGAGCTTATTAGGAGTAGAAGAAAATAAAACACTGTTTTACGATGATAGCTGAAAAAAACTCTGCACCTAAAGGAAAAATTTATAGAAAAAGACAAAAAAAGCTCATAGATATTTCTTTTTATGAAGATACATCCCAGCAAAAGGACATTCGTTACCTTGATGGGCTGTAAGGGCTGGCTGCTTTTCTATGACCCTCAAAAAAACATGCTCCACATTTAAGTAGAGATCTACAAAACTCAGCAGTATCAGTGGTTAGTGTCACAGTCAACAGCTGTAACATAATGGATGGCAGCTGCACTGCTGGACACATTCAAGCAATTCTTGAGTCTAGAGAAAGACGCTTTCAGAAACTACCCAGGTGACAACTGATTTGTCAGTGGAGCTTTAGAGGTAGGACTATCTTTCCCTTCCTCTTTCCTGTTCCTTTCATCTGAAATATAGTTTGTTTGCTTCAAAGTCTTTANNNGTTTGTTTGCTTCAAAGTCTTTAACGTTTGGACCAAGAATTTTAACTGCTGTGACACTGTAGGCATGATCAGTGTAGGGAATTTTCAAAGGTCTATCTGCATCCTTAATTGTCTGACACTTTTAAAAGCCAGTCCATTGTCTAAGATGATGCTGATTGCTTCTTCTGGCATCCAAGATTCTTTAAATATGGCTGGACCATCTTAGCACCTTATGACAGAAAATCACAAGGAATGGCTGAAAAGTGTTTCACATAGCTACACTCTCTGGAACAAGCTAAAAAAATTCCACACCAGACAACTGTAGCCTAATCAGCCCTTTAAATACTCAGGTTAAAGGAAAATTAACAAAAGAAAACTAGAGCAGGAGATACTAATCTGTTGGCCCAACTTTAACAACCATCCTCAGTTACTCAGGAGTTCTTAAAGGAATGAAAGACAAAAAGAAATAGAGTAAGAAAGAAGGCTTTCCTCTTTATTTCTCAGGAAGACTGGAATGACCTAACAGTTTAAAGAAAGAAGGCAATGTGATTATCCTTCCCTCTCCATCTCTACCTCTGACATATGCCGAAGAGGAAAGAAAACAAAAACCATACAGTTTAAGAGGACTTTGGAGAGTAAATTTTAACAACAGAAGCTTTGCATTACTGCTCCCTGAGCAAAGGCATAATCAATTAGTAAGAACTTCCTCTTTTCGCTGTGCAAGACCTTTTTTTCTTTCAGGTCTTTCTCTCAAAATGCAGCTCCTGGAAGTCCTACATATCAGTGTTCTCTCAACACAAAAAAGGCAAGAACTAAACTTCAGAGTCTGCCAGCTGACATTACCGACAGTAAGCCTCCCANATGGCAGCTGGGTGTCCCAGATGAACTGACTGGGAAGATCCAGATCCTATTTCTAGTGGAAAGGATTCAAAACCCTAAGACCATGTCAATGTATATGCCTTCAAACTGCACTCAAGCTTGAAGGGGAACCTTGACATGCCTTTTTGTTCACGTACAAAAGTCTCTAACTTGCTTATCCCTACAGTTCCTGAGGATGAGAGCTCCGGCCCTCTTGTGTGGTTGAATGAGTACGCCAAGTCAGAGTCCTGACATTTTAT
>VYZV01036276.1:87859-114348 GCA_013401275.1 Pandion haliaetus | reverse complement strand
GCTGTCTGGATATAAAATGATGTGCACGTTCCTGAGTCTGGCTATTTTCTAACCAGGTTGTCTTCAGGTCAAAATCATTGTACAAGCTAAATGCATGTCAACCAACTACTTTTTCAATGATGTGGATAAGCTTAACTGAGAATAAGCTCGAGGATGTGGATGAAACCTTAGTGTGGTTGAGGAACTTCAGAACTGTGTGGTATTGCCATATATATACTGCCTAAAATTCCACTCATCACTCTGACACTGAGCAAAACAGTCGAAGACTGACTCAATGCCCTTACAGGTGATATCTTTACAGGTGATACCTTTGGAAAAACACTAAAGTTCTTACAGAGCTACTCACTGCAGATTTTCTCAATGTATCCTTGCTTTATACAGGTAACTTTTAATAAAACAGGTGACTGGGAGGTCTTTTTACTGATAACAACTTCGAAGGTAACACTATGCATAACAGTGTATATTTAAATTTTAGGATCACACAACACAGCTGTAGCTGAACTGCAAACAGAAAAATACTTTTTTTAAAAAACAGCAGTTCCCTGCCACATTCCCATTCACATTCATGTTGCAAATTAAGGCTGTTGTATTTATGCTGTCATCTGCTGGAATTAGCACTTAAAAAAAAATTACAGGTGCTTTATGAGTACTTAGGCTGCACAGAGGAAAATTGGGTATTTTTTGAAAACTGTTCAGAATTTTGTTAGAATTCAGAACTCCTTAACATCAAGGACCACAAGATCATTGTTAATACATTTCAATTTATTATTTCATAGGGAATCAATTTCAATTAAAATCCATTCAAATAGTGACTGGAAAAATTCTATAATATTGATCTTAAGGGGGAACCAGCATAGTTAAAATTATTAATCATACTTGAGCATGTCATAAAACACTGGGCTAGAACCCATGCTTTATGATCATGTCAAATAAAGAGTTTAAAAAAACCCACCCTTTCCTTTGTGGAAGATGCCAGAGATCTGCATACTGCTCAGTAATAAAGAAACAGTTCATAACACTGCTGACTGCCTATGTATAACTAAGTAAATGAAGGTGCTCTATCATATGAAGCATAAAAGCCATTAAGAGTAAACTTTTATTTGAACAGAACCACATTCATTTTTAAAATTACATTACAGAAAGGCTTTTAAAGAATGTGAATGAAAAAAAGAAGCTTTTAAATAAAACAGGTTCTTTTTACAGAACTTAGAAAAGCAACCTTATACAGGCATAAAAAGGAGAGGGTTTTTCTCCCGCCTCCCTTGAATCTTTCCAGTAATTATAAATCTTTATTGCACAGGCCATAAATGCTAGTAACAACAGGAAGAAAAATGCTTTTGAACTATTTGGCAACGTTCACCTTCGGGGATTCAAAACAGCAAAACTTTATTTTACATTTTCAAAAAGGCTTTAAAAAGTGACTTTCATGTTTGTTAGAAGTGCCAATATGGTGAAACACTTTGCAAACAGAATGTATTCATGCAGGCATCAGCAACACCAGTTTCATAAAATGAGAAAGCTGGTATTACCAAAACTCATCTGAGTGAAGAGGGCAATTCATCCAGCTTTCAAACCAACTTTTTCAGCGTAGGAGTTTACATCTAGGCGTAGTGAGTGGGAATTGATCTCACCTAAGTTTAGTCATCTACCATGTAGACAAATACATCTGGCAGCCATACTGAGCTTCTGTAATAATCAATGGAGAGCAACAGGCACAATTGATCTGATGCGTCTAGAGTGTGACTGGTGTATCTGAAATACAGAGGATGTGTGGCTACTACTGCACGCACAAGATAGTAGGATTGCTTAGAGTCTCTGTGGAAGGCAGAAGATACCCAAATGAAGGCATGCCCAGTTAAGTCTTTGGCACTTGCAGCACTACTGAGGCTGCCAGTGACTATATTCTAGTCTGTAAAAATCTTCTTGTGAACAACTTGTTTCATGACAGAATGAGACAGATACTCAATGGATATTAAAAGAATTAGGCAGGGAAGTGCTCTTCCTAATGCAGCAATTCTGGATGCTGGGGAGCCCAAGGAGAAGGGATCACAGAGAGGGGCCAGGATTCTGGGCTCTGCCTAAACAACATCTGCTATGGTCAGAGGCGGAGTACTGGGACAGAGGGATATGGATCTGACCGAGAATGGCATTTCTTATCTTCTTATTTCCCATGCAATCCACTCAGTTTGACCATAAAGGTATTAGTTGATGAAGACAGTCAGGTTTTGAACCAGAAGCCCAGCAGTGAACATTTCTGTGTACTTTCTAAGGGGTCAGAAGTATAGTTAGGGCTCCAATTTCCTCAATTCTTTTATAAAACAACTACCATCCCTAATTTTATTCTATGTCTGATTTCTGGAAAAATCTCCTTAGAAATGACAAATATGTGACATTGTAAATGGCACCATCTTACAATATGTAGACTTGATTTATTTAAACTCTGTGTGAAAGACTGTACCTATTCCTGGAATCCCTTTTACCAGCCTGTTCTTTTCGGCTGGGTGAAAACAAGTGATTTCTACTGGCACTGATCACAAACAGCTGTTGTTAAATCACAGCCTCTGACTGCTAAAAACTTTCCTATTTAGTTGAAAGTCTCTCATGACTGGCTGCAACACAAACAGCAATTTTTTTTTTTTTTTCCTAAACTTGAGCAAAATTATTTTTTCTCTTTCCAGTTTACACGAGTGGGGAAATACATATATATGTGTGTGTATATATATATGTGTAATACCTATTAATGAAATATGTAAGACAGTTTGGGGTATACACGAGAACAGAAGGACTAAACTTTCCAGACCAAATTTTCCAGTAGACTGACTTCTGAGAAATTTGAAAAGCAGGAATGAAAAAAAAATCAACATTAATAAAATAATAAGAAAACCAGACAACTGCAATCGTGTCCTTGCAATCATACAAAACAGCTAATACTACATTCCCAGTAGACTGAGTTGCAGTATTATTTATAGAAACACATAAAAATGCAAGCACATCATAATATTATAGCTAAAATTTTGCTGTAGAAGTTCATCAATACAAATTTCATAGTTGCATACATGTTTCCTTATTCATACTCCAAACTAATATACTATGCATATTGAAGGACAATTCTGTGCTAAACCTGTCCAGAGTGCATTACAATGTATTGTCCAGTGTATTGGAACTTATTTTACCTGTCAGCTGAATCACTCGGTTATTTGGTATGAATATGTATTAGCATCAGAGCAATAGCTAAAAGGTAACTAACAGAACCATAGTAATTCAATGGTCTACCAGGGACCACTGATTGCACTGCAAAGTATATTCTTCAGGTTAGAAACCAGCCACATGAAATTCAAATAACTGATGCCATAGGTGGAATTTGGTATTTATCGTCACTGATGCATGTATTTTAAACATTTTATCTGCGCTCAGATACACACTCCGCATACGATATTCTGCTTCAGCTAAAACAAATGAAAACTAAAGAGAACCCCTCAGTGCATACTTGTAACCCGAAATAAATGATTTTCAGAAGTCTTAACAGTGCCTAAAGTCTGAAAAACCTCTCAGGAACAACCATGGCTTCTGACTCCAGAGCCCACTTCCTCTGTAAGTGCTGAAAATGTCCTTGACTGGGAGTGGGAAAAGTACAACAAAACCTGCTCTTTTGTAGTCTAACGGATGGTAGCAAAGTCATTTCACAGTCTTGGAAGAGCAGTGTTAAGTACAAGTGCTATGATTCCTACAGTGGTACGGGAAAAAAGGACATACAATGGAAAAGAGTAAAAGGGATATGGACATACAATGAAAACAAACCCACATCGAGACGAAGGTAAAGATTTCTTTACCTATAAACAGGCAATTTAGCACGTTGAGTCCTGGAACACAGTTCTGATACTATGATAAGGGATAAAGCACTACTTTTAAGTAATTTCTGACAGTGTTTCCATGCTATACTTTGTGTTCAACTCACAAGGTCTCTCAGAGATTTTGGAGCATAACAGGAGCACAGAGCAAAGGAAATCAGCTGGGAATTAAGTTTGCTGGAGCTCTTCTGAAATATCAACTGCTTTTTTCTGTGCCTTGGGTAGATGCCATGTATGTAGCATATGCAAGAAACATTTGCATAGTAATTTGTGCTATAAGAAGAAAGGCCCTTCCTGACTAGCTGGAAGCTTCAGGGTTAGGGAAAAGAAAAAGTGAGGTCAAGACAATGAAAACAAAAGAACGGGTGCCTGGTAAGAGGACAGTCAACATTTCAAATGCCGCACGCCTCTGAACACCACCACAGGGACATGAAACTGAGATTCCCTAAGTGTTACGCACTTCCCCCGCCAGCTGCCTGGGAAGGCAAACACACTGCCTACCTGGAGCACTCACAGAGGCAACATCTGCTGTTTTTTACAGACAAGAGTATTTCTGGTGGAAGGAACTCATGATTCCTCGGGTGCCAAAACCTTGAGTCCGGAATGTACCCAGGAAAGAAAATAGTACATCCTGGAAGTGTAACAGGATGAGCCTCTATCACAAACCTCAGTTGTTCTGACTTCTTTACAGGGACGACAAAGAAATGTGCTGATCTCAAGCAACAATTCTTCAAGGGACATGAGAGACAGTAGGCAACGGCAGTTCAGATACTTTAGTACCCATAAAGCCTACACAGCAGGGGGACAGCAAGCTGCAATCATCTTAACTCCAAATGACCTTCCAGTTCTGCGCTTTGCAAGGTCCCATGTTCTCAAATTTTCTGACCACTCAAGTCCCTTTTTAGGCAGGTGTGTAACTCCCAATCATTCATGCTGTATACTGGAGCAACCACAGCAGGGAAGGTCTTCATATGCAGGAATTCAGAAGATGGGAGTGAGTCTAATACTTCAAGGCTTTGATTATGGAAAATGACAACAAATCTCCTCCCATGCAGTGATGCAAGCTGGAATGGCAGTGCTTAGGTTCCTCGTACCTTCAACATTCACTGGGAAGAAGCAGATAAGGTGAACAGGAAGTAGCATCATGTTTCTGACAGCCTGGGAGGGTTCAGTGCCAAACCGCTCAGTTTTTGATGAAGCCTGCCTTTACTCTAGTATTAAGAGGCTGATAATGCTATAAAAATCCTTATAACACATTTCAGCTAGGGAGGGTTTCATGGTCCTGGTTTACTCACCACATGGACCCTGAAGACAATGTTTCTGTTACAAGGTTCTTATAAAACCCAGTGAATGATCCATCACTGGAATACATGGCTCTTACTTCATGTTTCCTCAGAAGATGAGAGGCATCTTTGAAGGCCCTCTAGTTCCCTTCCTGGAAGAATACAGTGCTAGGGTACTATAACAGGTTTTGAATGGGACTATATTAGAAATTGAAGGAGGGAAAAGAATCGGATTTGTTGTGGTTATCATTGGACACATGTTTTTCAGCAGCTAAGCACCACTGCAGGATGAGTAGAAAACTTACTGAAGAAATAATTTCAACAGGTATCAACATCTGTGATGATTTTTCAATGTGGCATAAAACCTTATTCTGACACATTTTGCTAGCAGGAGAAATATTTTTTTTGAAGAAAATTTGGCACACTCTGTGGCCTGGCAATGTATTCAAGTAGCACTTTGCCCTGTATAAAACACACAGAGTAGCTTAGGAGAGGGCCCAATGTCATCTTAAATGCAGGTATCATTTAGTCCAAGTCCAAAAAAGCTTCTTAACCTCAGCCTTATTAGCAGATTGCTGTCTATGGATACTTTGCTCAGAATCACACATAGCACTGTTCTACCACTTTGCGGACAGTCTCTTCTATGCTAGCCAAAAGCAGGACTCACATTGAAAAATCTTAAAATAACTACTCTGTGTAGTTACATGAGACTTTTTTTTTAAAATGATCTTTCAACTCAGGCTTACAATGATAACAGTATAATAATGATGTTTCCAACAGTGTGCAGCTCTCCCCAAGAGACTTTGGAAGATATTTTGTCAAATTAGTTCCTCAACATCACCAAGTCTGGGAAAAAAGCACAGATCAGTAGTTGGGCCTGTGCCCTTCTATCCTAGTGGACGTTGGAATAGCGTTTCTGCTGATAATAGCCTCAATCAGGCAGTTCTTACTCCAAAGAAGTCTTCCTAAAACTCAAGACAAGTCTTCAATTACACAATCACATACTATTTTGGCTTTAAGATCCCCAGAATAGACTGGATGGTGTGTCCTGAATGAAGAAGAATGAAACTGTTTTAAGTCATTTTCTGAAACAGGAGTAGAAAAGAATGCTAGTTCTCTATTGAGTTTTTAAAATGAGATTAACTTTATCTGTAGACAATGGAACACAAAACCGCTTAAAATATCTGTTAAGTATTACATTATTTTTTTAAAAGTCTTTCCCCATTCGCTCCAGCTTCAATTGGGGTATGAACTAAAGTCAGGGGAAGTCTTTTTGCTGGCATCAATGGGCTCTGAATTAGGACCTCATTGCTTGCAACCAGCTTGTGTGCTAAATTAATTCAGAAAGGGGTTTTAACAGCTGCTTTCACCTAACAATCTCCTGAGCTGCGCACTGACAGACAGAAAAGGGCTTTTTCCCCCCTCTTTTTGGAGGACAGCAAAGCACAGTGTAGCAATAGCAATAGCTACACTGTGACCTGCATTTTGCAAGTGGAATTTCCAAAAGGCAGAAACTGCATGCAAATGTGTTACTCTTCAGAAAAAAAAATGTTCTCCAAATGTTCTCCAAAACAGAAAAGCACTTACAGAAAGCTATTCCAGTAACAACCCGGATTCGGAACATATAAACCATAATGACAATACGAGTGGACACAGTTTGAAGAAACTGGGCAAGGGGACAGAACCAGTTTTGGAGAACAACTGACATACATACAGCTTTACAGACTGCACTGTAGTTGAGAAATTGCATCTCAACCTTAGTACTTGCAAACGAGCACTTTCAACAGACACACACTCCACCTTGGTGTAAATGAGGCAATAAGGGATAGGAATACTGCTGCCATCCTATCACTCACTGTCCCCCCGCTCCAGGATCATACGATTAACACAGCTCTGCTGCATAAGGGAATGTTTTATGGACTGTTGTGCTGCCCCATAACTTCAGCTCTATTTAAGAAGGCTGGAGTGGAGCTAATGTGCAGCACAATGGCCAGTGCCATTGTGGGGGAAGACAGCAGGAGCTGCAGACCACCAGGTTTTTGTAAGCTTGTGCTGGCTTTCATAAAGCATATGGTGGCATGCCTTTATATGATCAGACTAAATAACAATGTTCTCTCTACATGGCAGAGAGAGACTACATTAAACACACATCCATACATATATCACTAACTTGTCCTTCATCATCCAGCATGTCTGACTGATCATGACTTACAAACTGGTTGATGTGTCCAGAGGGGAACCAGAGAGAAACAATAAAGGAGAAGCCCGGAAACACATAGTTCTCAATGCCGAATACAGGTTTATGGAGAAATGTATCTGGACGGCGGTGATCAACTGATCCAAATTGATAGCTAGTGGGTCTCATATCAATAAAATCCCAACTTCTGTAAACAGGCCTAAAACAGTGTTGGTTGATGACCAGAATTTTGCAATCCGGCAAACTCTCAAGTAACACTCCACATGTAGGGGAAGAGAGAACCCAGACAACACAAAGAAAAGGATGTAGGAATAATGGAGGAAAGGATGAATGGATGAAGGGAAAAGGAACAGTTCTAAACATCTGGGGAAGACATTGATACTTCAGCATGTGCACTGCCTTTGACATGACACAAGATAAGGTGAGCTCATATTCACAGATCATGGCAAAATGAAGGAGCCCTAAAGCTCCTCATCACAATCCACGACACAAAGCCTGAAGGAACAATTCAGTTGAGACATCAGCTCTTTCAGATAAAATGCAGCTTACTCAACTAATCAGAGTTTTTCCCCAAACACAGTGAGCAAGGCTTAATCAGGAGCATAATGTCATGTGTGAAGAACATTTTGTAAAAATACACTGTGTGTACTGAAGAACTATTTTTTTCACATGACGTGACATATAACAGGCACCAAACCAAAACACCACATAAGTTTGTGGTTTATGCTATCTCACTGGACTACCAAACAACATTGAACATTGAGAAAGTATTGCAGATACATAGTAAAGGATCTCTAAATGTTCCTTTACACTATTGCCACAATGACTGCTTTTCTTCCATGTTACCACAGCTATTAAAAAGTCTTAAGAGAGAGCTAATAACACAAGTCATCATAAAACATCTTAATCTCATCTGGAAATACGTACGAGCTTTTTTGTTACTCCTTCTTCCCTGTCTTCTAACCAAGATCTCCATATTAAGCCCAGTTTTGCGTTTTCTTAGCAGCATAAATTAGAAGCAACTCCATTCAAGTCAATAAAATTACTCCAACATATAAAAGAAATCAGCCATCTGCAAATAACAGAGTCTAACAGGTAATTTTCCACTGACAGCTCTTACCATAAAACAGGTTACAGAGATTACTCTTTTATCTAACACTGAAAGTAAACAATTAATGCAAAATGTACAATGTCTGTAAAGACAGCATGTTCACTACTTGTGCCCTTTATATGTAATTATTTTCATCTTAGTAAGCAGACAGTTAAGTAAGACTACCATCAAGCTGTGGATGAAGCCTATTCATCATGCTGCTGAACATCTCAATTTATTTATGCATTATTTTACCTTTTTGTTCCCACCTTGGAAAGCACGTGGAATCTATGAGACATTTTCACACACCATTTCTTGTGGGAAAACGTCAAGTCACCTTTTATGCCCTCAGGCAAACTTCTCCCTGATCTCAATAACTGCCCATATCAAAATTATTTTTCATACCTTGTGTAAGCAGCTGGAGGTTTCGGACTTCTTCTCTCACCTTCAGCTGAAGGACTTGCTGCAGAATGTGCTGTCGCAGGCTTTCCTGGGCAATGCCCATTCGTTCAAGCTTTTTGTCAGTAAGCCTCAGCAAAGCACGGCCTGGATGCAAAAGGCAAAAAGAAAAATCACCCAAGGATTTCCATTAATGAAATATTCTCACTCTGACAGGATAATCTGCTGCAGAAAAAATTCTCAGCCCTGAAGTACCTCAGTCTGAGAGGTTATTGTTTCATCCGTTAGGTACTTCCTTATTGTCAGAGATCAATGATCCACTCCTCCCTTTTCTTTTGATTTTCTGTATTGTTTTGGTGCTTTGTGAGACATTTCGGCACGTAAAATAGGTATCTTGTGCAATTTTGGACAACCAATTGCTGTTCTTAAGTGCCAGCTGGTCTCCCACAGGTGGGATATCCCCTGTAAGTCTACAATTGGTCCAGGTGCCTAAATAGACCCTCACCTATTTTCAAGCATCTACATTATTGTCAAGAAACAACCAATGAAAGTGAATTTTACCAATTTAATCAATTTAAGATGTACTGAGGATGAATATTGTTGCAGTTCAGATACAGAATCACAGAATCATAGAATAGGTATGTCTATAGTGTAATAGCACCATTTCTCAGAAGGCCCCTGTACTTTGTGGTCCAGCATTCCAAATCCCTCTCAACAGTAACCTATCACAGCAAAACAGAAAAAAAAGCCAGAGATTTCCCTTCACACTATTAGTTGTATCTAAATCATTCCTGAAAAAGATGTTTGCCCAACTATAAAAAGACATTTGCCCAACTACAAGGAGCCTATGGTCTTTGCAGGCAATCACTCCCCATTTTTGGTTTCAGCTGGGATAGAGTTAGTTTTCTTTCTAGTAGCTGGTATAGTGTTATGTTTTGGGTTCAGTATGAGAAGAATGTTGATAACACACTGATGTTTTCAGTTGTTGCTAAGTAGTGTTTAGACTAAGTCAAGGATTTTTCAGCCTCTCATGCCCAGCCAGCAAGAAGACTGGAGGGGCACAAGAAGTTGGGAGGGGACACAGCCAGGGCAGCTGACCCAAACTGGCCAAAGGGGTATTCCATACCATGTGACGTCACATCTAGTATTTAAACTGGGGGGAGCTGCCCTGGGAGGGATGGCTGCTTAGGAACTAACTGGGTGTCTGTTGGCAGGTGGTGAGCAATTGCGTTGTGCATCACTTGTTTTGTATATTCCAATTCTTTTATTATTATTATTATTGTAATTTTATTATTTTTATTATTATCATTATGAGTTTCTTCCTTTCTGTTCTATTAAACTGTTCTTATCTCAACCCATGAGTTTTACTTTTTTTTTCTGATTCTCTCTCCCATCCCACTGGGTTGGGGGGAGTGAGTGAGCGGCTGCATGGTGCTTAGTTGTTGGCTGGGGTTAAACCACGATACTTTAACACTAAGGTAATGTTAAACCATGGTCCCACACAGGTTGTAGATATTAAAAAAATCAAACAATCCACACTCCCCAGATTTTGCTAGTGGAACTCTGACTCCATCTTTTGGGCATAGCTATGCTGTAAGTAAACAGGAGGAAGGCAGCACAATGGCTGAGCCAACACCAAAGAAGAATTTGGACCAAGCAGAGAACCAAAGCATCAGGCAGAGCTTTACCTTAGGAACAAAACCAAAACTTACTTTTTTTGGTCTTCACCACTGCTGTGAGGTAGTACAGGGAGGAGTGCCTTGAAGCACTCTACTGACCCTTGATTACCGGTATAAACATTTGCTATCCAAAGGTGCCCTGGCCAATACCACCAAATCACACTGGAGCTACATTGATGCTCTCTTGGAAAATGGCATGTTGTTTTGATTCACTTTTTAAACAGACTCAACTTTTCACCTACTCTAGTTCCAACTTGTGCTGGTTTCAGCTGGGATACAGTTAATTTTCTTCTTAGTGGCTGATATAGTACTGTGTTTTGGATTTAGGATGAGAATAATGTTGATAACACACTGATGTTTTAGTTATTGCTGAGTAGTGCTTAGCAGAGTCAAGGCCTTTTCTGCTTCTCACACCACCCCACCAGCGAGTAGGCTGGCGGTGCATAAGAAGTTGGGAGGGGACCCAGCTGGGACAGCTGACCCCAACTGACCAAAGGGATATTCCATGACATATACATCATGCTCAGCACATAAAGCTGGGGGAAGAAGGAGGAAGGGGGGACATTTGGAGTGATGGCGTTGGTCTTCCCAAGTAACCGTTACGCGTGATGGAGCCCTGCTTTCCTGGAGATAGCTGAACACCTGCCTGCCCATGGGAAGTGGTGAATGAATTTCTCATTTTGCTTTGCTTGCATGCACAGCTTTTGCTTTACCTAGTAAACTGTCTTTATCTCAACCCATGATTTTTCTCACTTTTACTCTTCCAATTCTCTCCTCCATCCCACCAGGGGGACTGAGCGAGCGGCTGTGTGGTCCTTATTTGCCAGCTGGGGTTAAATCACAACATGACTGTGAGCACTTTTTAGTTATTAAAAATCCCTTTTTTGATTTCTCAGGCTTTATTCTGAAACCAGAAGAAGATAGCAAAGAGCAAGTCACTCCCTCTGCAACACAGCAGCCTCTGTGCTACCATTACTCTGGCTTTTGGATGAATGGTACAATTTAGCTCATCATAAAGTGTTACTCAACACAGGAAGATAAGGCCCTTATTCAATCTCTTTCCTTACAAAACAGCAATGAGTACAGAATTTTTATGATTATTTTAATTAAAAAACGTAAGATAAATGCCAAGAATTTAAAGGGGTACATAATGTTTGCCCCAAACCAAAGAGTTAGCAGTATATCCTTCACCAACTGCTAGATTTCACTCACAAGCGGTTCTGTGAAGTGGTTAGTGGGATCTTGATACAATGCAGTGTGAAATGCTGGGACATTACTATTAAAAACGCAAGATGTTATTGATCAGATAAAAATGACAGGGATCACACATTTTCTGCCCTTCCATGTCTCTCAAGCACTACACTCTATGGAGGATGACTTTTTGATTGGGAAAACTTTCTTTGAAATCATAAACAAGAAGAATTCTATGGGTTAATGTAATAACAAAATATGGAAATCAGTCTCTTACAGATCAATGTCAGCTGTCCAATTCCCCTGGTGATACAGATAGTAATAACGACTTCAATTTTTATATCGTCTTATCACACTAAAACATCTTAAAGCAATTTATAAAGGAAGTACAGCAGTCTGAGTATAGTCTGTAATGTCAATCTAGCAACTGAAAGCAAACAAAAAATAAACAAGTCATCAGTTTAAAGAGTGCTAACATGCATGTCATCTTAGGGCAGGGAGTCAGCAACAGTAATATGAAAGGACAGACAGAGGCCATGCATCTCACCCAGTGCCCTCCACCTCTTTTTGGCCATGGATATAGTAATTACTCTGCTTCCTCCAGGCAACTCTTTATTTCATATTCAAATCGGTTTTCTACCCCAGACACTGCCTTTGGAAGTTGAGTGTGCACAAAACAGAGGCATCTCCTCTGCGCTTAGGCTCAAAGCACAATGCCATCGGAAAAAATGCTTTGAGTCATACTATCTGCAGCAGCTTGCACGAGTTGCCTTAAATTAACTCTTTCTTGCACCAAAACCAATGTGACATGTTGAGGCAGTGATAAGGCGAGAAGGCAAACATCCAAATATGGCATTTCAAGAATGCAGTGAGTGACCTGAACTAAGAAAATTCAATCCTCCCCATACTTTCTTCCCCTCCACACTCAGAACAACAACATCAAAGTCAGAACTGGAGTAATTTTTTATTCTGGTACTAAGTCATGCCTTTGAAAAGATATCGCTAATGCCTAGATCAGTCTCCAAAGCCACTTACTTACTAAGGCCAAGGTCCTGACAAAGATTTTGGATGCTCACTATCTTGCTTCCTGCACTGTACATATCTGAAAGAGTTATCATTTAGTGCTAAGAGCTCTGTAAGGGTGATTGAACATTGAAAACAGTTGTTTATAGATGTTGTGGAGTCTCCATCTTTGGAAGCATTCAAAACCTGACTAAGAAGGTCCTGAGCAACCTGCTGTATTTGCCCCTGCTTTGAGTCAGGGGCTGGACTAGATGATTGCCAGACATGCCTTCCAACATCAGCTGTTCTGTGATTCTGTGAAACAACCCACATGAAGGATCTCAAGATAAAGATCTATTTTCTTTCAAAAAGAGAAGGATTTCCTTAATGAAGGAAATTAATAAGCACACACAAAAGATGGTCATTTTGGCAAGAATCACGGGTAAAACAGAGACAGAGCTATACAGTAAAAATTGGGGCTAGATTTTTAATTTTCAGAGAGTGCTGGATAGAATATATTATCAAGAGCAGAACATGTAACAAATGTAACATTTTCTAAGAGTGTACACTGATCTTTGCTAGGACACAAGTAAAGGAACTTTACCTACATCTCAGGAAAATTTCCCAACGCTACAGAACTGGTGCTACCTCTTAGATATAGTGGCTACATGCATAGAAGAGACCAGGAGATTTTTTT
This sequence comes from Pandion haliaetus, assembly GCA_013401275.1. Lineage (NCBI taxonomy): Eukaryota > Metazoa > Chordata > Aves > Accipitriformes > Pandionidae > Pandion > Pandion haliaetus. The sequence continues at coordinate 100,962 of VYZV01036276.1, read as the reverse complement.
CAAAAGCACCTTGACCAACAGAACCATAAAGATCGCAGTCACAAACACCTACGCCTTGGCTCTAGCTAACTGCAAGGCTGGAAACCAAATGCTTTAAAAACCCCCACAACTCCCTCAGTATCTGTATGCATCTTTTAGCACCTAAACCCCAGCCCTCTCATACTCAGGACAGATCAGCCATGGAATGTTCTGAGACACCCCAAGGGCAGACACAGAATATGAAATACTTTCCAGCTTAATAATGGATTGATGGCCTAATTTTTTCTAATATGACTTAGCTGCTGCAGATCTCATTTGATCAAGCTGGGATTAGATGAAAATTTGAATGGAGGGAGAAACATTGCACGCCACAGAACATTAATATAAGCATTGGTCCAATGAGGCTGGCATCGGCCCTAGAGCAAGGAATGTGGCACAGTCTGCTGTACCTAATCAGAAATGCTTATACCTCCCTGTACTGGTATAGCCTACTGCTCTTCTCCCCAGGCCTGTGAAGCTGCGCCAACTGCCAGTTCACAGACATCTAGAGGGACGCCAGCGAGAAGCCTTGAAAGTACACTTGTAATGGAGGTGAATGAATAGGTAAGAAAGGACTTATTAAACATGTAGAAAGAACTGAAGAAATACAAGGAAATGAAAGCAGATAGTTAGTAAGAGGCTGGTCTCACACAACACCCTGAAGAAAATTATGACTAATTTAAATTTGATGAAAATGATAAACCATGAGTGGGAACAAATGATGTGTGTGAAATATGGCCAACAAAGGTGATCTTGTCTCCTGAGTACAATGTGATAGGTATACCTAAATACCAAGAGAAGATACTCAGTTTACTTACCATGGGACACAGAATCTAGGAAAAAAAGAACAGGGCAGAGAACACAAGGACATTAAAAAATGCTCTAATGCCAGACCAACAGCTCACCTAGCCCTGTATTCAGAGTGGCAGTAAGAGATATTTTTTGGGAGAGCTACTGGGAGGGCTACTTTCCGAAGTCATTCCCTTTGTACTGTGCCAGCATCTGGAACTGTTACACTAGGGTCATTAGAGAATATGGCATTTTTAGCACCTACTTATTGTCCTGATATCCATAAATTTATCTTTTTAATCTTCCTGATACTGTCTGCCTCTGCAGCCTCCCAGGGTAGCAAATTCCAGCTCACTGCCCATTTTTGTCTGTTTTATATTGATTTCTTACTAATTGCTTCAAGTGTTCTCTAGTTCTTGCACTGCAGTATTGGGTTAACAGTTCAACATTCAGCTTATCTGTTGCTGCCATGATTTGTAAACTTCAGTCACATGCCTTTTGATCATATTTCTGGATGGATCCAGCTGACAAACTTAGAAAAATAGGAACATGGGATTCACTAAGCCCCTAAATTATGCAAGATGAAAACTTTTTCAAGTTTATACTAAAATGCTGCAAACACCATCGTTGTTGACACCTCTGTAGTTGCACAAACATAATTCTAGTTCACTGGGTTTTTCTACTTGAAATAGTCTGGTCACAGCTTTGCTCTTGCTTATACAGGCTGATTGTTAGCTCCTCTTCATTTCAGTGGCTAAAAAGCAAGCGTCCTAGGACTTACCAAGTTAGAAATTTCCATGACAGAGACACAGATATTGGTATCATTGTTCAGGTGCTGGTGAGACACAAGCATAAAATTCTCATCATATACTAAAGAAAGAAGAATTCAGACAAGAATAGGCAGAGGGAGAGGCTATGACTTCATAGTGAGGAATGGTGAAATTATGAGAGGAGGTGAGAAAAAGAATTGTCACCTACAGAATGAAAAGGGCTTCATGATGGCAGTGGAGGGAGATTGAACATCAGGCAAAGAGAAGAACTATTAAAGTAAGGAACTAAGTTGAAGAGAGACCAAATGGATATGAATACAATTGAGGGCGCTAGGTTCAGAAACATCTTGTAAAAGAAGAAGCACAAACCAGAATTCAATCAAATTTTCAGAGCAAACTTGATATAACTTCATGACGCTGTTCTTGATAACCCATCAGATCTACAGTTCTAGATTTTCTGCTTTCTACACGAGAATTTAAAAGCACATCTCTCCTTCTCATGTCAGTCTCATCACTAGTCAACCAGACACATCAGTCACTTTGTCATCAATGCCTTGTGGCAAATCTATAGCTTTTCTTGCAAAAGCATTTAGATCTGGCTCGTCTTACTAATTGTTTTAGCCCTAAGACTGGTGCAGACTCTAGGTAAACTGCAGCTTGCACTACCACTCTCTTTGCCTCACTTCAGCTATCTAATATCTCACTAATCAGGGAAGACTCACTTGCTTCAAAAGTAAAAATGGATTCATTTTTCATCAGACTTACCATTGCAGCAAACGCTTTTTGATCTACCTACTGGCATAATGACAGCTGCCAGCCTAGGTTAAGGAGAATTAGCTCCCAAAATTGCTATTGGTAGCTGCCTGGTACTTCTGACATGAACAACTCTTAACTGGGGACCAGCTTAGACAGATAGGAGACACAAGGGATACTGGTATGGAAATAAAACAGAGGGAACAATAGTTTCTAATGATAGGGACCAGAAGGAGCAAAGAAGACTATTTAACCTTGATGAATATCAGAGATCTCCAACCGAGGAAGTTCTCCAACATCAGAGCCAGCATTCTTGTGCTTTCCATCCTGTTAACAAATGCAGCAAATCTCCATGGAGCTGTATGAATTACTTTCTGGTCAGCCACAGGAATGGGAGAGGCCCATGTCTCCAGTATGGCTCCAGTGGAAGTGCAGGAAAGCACAGGAAGGCATTTGCTGATGTATCAAATTAACTGTGGACATGCCTTTATTTGTGATCACCATCAAAGAAGACTAAGATGACTTTCTGGCTCTTTCTCATTCATTATTTGCTGGATCTGGATGACGCCAGCTCTACAGTAAAGTTTCTCAAAGAAAACACTATCATATTGGTCAATTAATATCTGATCAAACTCAAAGAAGCAGATATGTAAACAAAGACACTTTCTGAATATTATATGCATCCTTTGTCTTCACATCATGTCTGTTTATAGTTCTCACAAGACGAAGTGATGACTATTGTTACTGTTGCCAATAAATCTACAATAAAACCAGTTTATTTCCATAAAACCCCTCTCAGGTCACAGTTCTCTCGCTCCTTTCTGCCCTTCCTCCACACTTCTGAATCACAAGCATGAACAGGATATGAAAGAAAAGTAACTCAACATGATCTTTAACTTATCTGCATTTTCAAATACAAAATTAGCAACAACCAAGACACGACTTTGTTTCTAAATTTGTCTGTTTCTGACAAACTTATTAAGTGGTCAGTAATGTATCTGTGAAGCTATTTAAGTCAGATTACTTAGATCGGCATAATTTCATCTCACCGTAGCGCTGCCTTTCCCAATTCCCTCCATATTCCATCAAGTAATGCTGTCATTTCCTATTCTTTTAATTCTGACACAGTCCTTTGAGCTATATATCTCCTGCTCAACAATGGTCTCCAAAAATGCACCAAGTTAGGAGATGTCTTTCTGGCACTCAGTTTTTCCCTGGCTTCCCAAGGACCTCTCCCAGCTAACTAGCCCCAGCTGCTTCTCCACAGCCACCACTACCTTTGGAGCTCCTACATCCTGCTACAAAGGCTCAAGCATGTCCATCTGCTCAGTAACAACAATGTTGGATCTATGCTATTGAAAGAAAACAACAAACCTGCAGTAATGGTGAAGTCATGTAAAAATACTGAAAGACACTGAGTTAACAGAGCATGGATCTTGAATATTCATTTTAGGGACTGCATTTTAAAAGTACCCTTACTCTCTCCCTGGTAGATACTTTCTTCCAGCCAAGCAGCTCAACACCACCCAGATATCTTGAAAAGTCATGCTGAAGGCAAATATCCCTCTCCACAAGTGAGAGTCTCCTGATTCCCAACTCCTCCCATAAATACATCAAGCAATTCCTGCTCCTTGACTCATCCACACATTTTCAAGAAAGTATTTAATTGTATACTTTAATTGTGTGGGAGCACCACACATCCTTATATCATAGAATCATAGAATTTTTAGGCTGGAAAAGACCTTTAAGATCATCGAGTCCAACCGTAAACCTAACACTGCCAAGTCCACCACTAAACCATGTCCCTAAGCACCACATCTACATGTTATAAATACTTCCAGGGATGGTGACTCCACCACTTCCCTGGGCAGCCTGTTCCAATGTCTGACAACCCTTTCAGTAAAGAAATTTTTCCTAGTATGCAATCTAAACCTCCCCTGGTGCAGCTTGAGGCTGTTTCCTCTTGTCCTATTGCTTGTTACTTGGGAAGAAAGACCAACACCCACCTCTTTTCACATAGTTGTAGAGAACCATGAGGTCTCCCCTCAGCCTTCTTTTCTCCAGGCTAAACAACCCCAGTTCCCTCAGCCACTTCTCATCAGACTTGTGCTCCAGGCCCCTCACCAGCTTCGTTGCCCTTCTCTGGACATGCTCTGGTGCCTCAATGTCTTTCCTGTAGTGAGGGGCCCAAAACTGAACACAGTCCTCAAGGTGCGGCCTCACCAGTGCCGAGTACAGGGGAATGATCACTTCCCTGCTCTTGCTGGCCACACTGTTTCTGATACAGGCCAGGATGCCATTGGCCTTCTTGGCCACCTGGGCACACTGCTGGCTCATATTTAGCTGACTGTCAACCAGCATCCCCAGGTCCTTTTCCTTCAGGGCAGCTTTCCAGCCACTCTTCCCCAAGCCTGTAGCATTGCATGGGGTTGTTGTGACCCAAGTGCAGGACCCGGCACTTGGCCTTGTTGAACCTCATACAGCTGGCCTCAGCCCATCGATCCAGCCTGTCCAGATCCCTCTGCAGAGCCTTCCTACCCTCAAGCAGATCAACCCTCCCTCCCAACTTGGTGTCATCCGCAAACTTCCTGAGGGTGCACTTCATCCCCTCATCCAGATCATTGATAAAGATATTAAACAGAACTGTTACAGATATGCAATAGCCTTAGTCATCCAATTTTGAATTAATTACTCTAATGTCTAATGATTTACAGATATATTCCAAAATAACTTTATTCTAAGACCATATTGGTTCTATACAGAGAAGGGAAGGGGTTAATGAGAAATTGTGCATCGTGATTACTGGAAGTGGTTCAGTAAGTAATTTACTGTACTGATGGGAACTATATTGATCCCTTACAAGTCTTGAGTAAAAGACTGTTAGACAGTCCTGTTTTTCAGCTGAACATATTCAGGACCTGATGATTTTAATAGGAGGAAATAGTAATAACTTGAATTCCCCTCTGAAATATAAATTCAGGCACAAGTCATATTACACCACTTTTCAGATGTACTGTAAAATGTGAGACAACCATTTTTAGTGCTCTCAGGAAGGACCTGATAGGACCCACGAAGTAAATTAAGGATAAATGTAAACCTTTAGCAGGCAGTTTATAAATCCACATTGCTTGTTGTATATACATTTGCCAACCTACTTCCTGGCCATACAAAATTATATATTATCTACAGCTATATTTAAAGATATAAAGACATATGGATATGGACTTCTATAATATCGCACATCGTATTTTTTAAGAAACAAAATCCAGGACTATTGTTTGCTGGTATCTATGTGCTAGATTTATGGTCCCCCTATTCAAATAAACAACCTCAAAGTCTGTTTTGTTTGTGATGGAGTGAGTGATTTTGCCCACCATCAGCAGGACATGCGGTTCTTCTATTCCTAGTTAATCTAATGTCACTCAATGTGCAACCCATTATGCATTACATATCCCATTTCTTTATTAATTAAAAAAAAAAAGAAAATCACATTAGGTCATGCCTACTGGCAAAACTCCTGTTAATTTATTCAGGAGTAAACACACATTCATATATTATAATGCACAGCTTCTACACAGAACAGATTAGGAAAGGGAAAGACAATTTGGAAAGCATTAGAATTGACTGAACTCTTTACAGCAAACTCAAACAAGAGCCTTTCCTTTAAATCATAATGGTGGGCCTTACAAAAATCAGTTTTTTCCAGAAAAAAAGGATCATTTATTACTACAAGAGAAATAACCACACACACATGCACACAAAAAACCCAACACTTGTTCCTGAAGTGCCCAACCCAACTGGACCTAGGCAATCCTTGAAATCACACAGAAGACCATCTTACCTTCTGACATTTCTAAAGCAAAAGGGGTTCTGCAGTTCTGCCTAGAAATAGAATTGGTGTGTGCATCCGGCAAAGGGGGCAAGCCCCATGAAGTACACATGTCAATTCAAAAATGCTGCCATTTAATTGAGGAAGAACACCTGCTCCCATCACAGACAAATGTACCCACTGAGCTCTTTGAACTGCACTAGTATGAAACACTCATGTGGCTGAAGACCAGACTCTGGGAGCCTGCCTCCCCCATCCAAGGGACAGAAATTGTCAGTAAATATTGCTGCTTGAATTTGCTACTAATCAATCCAATCAATAACCCAAAGGTGCTACGCCACAAAATACACACCAAGGACACAATTCTTCAGCATGCAATACATGGAAGGAGGAAGAAAGACAATCCATTTATATGCAATATCTTTCATGTTTTCATAATGCTTCAGAAGGCGATCTTAGGGGCCACCTCATCCTGCAATGCTGAGGAAAGCTGTCCCTTCTTCCTGATTACTCTAACCACCATACAGTATTCAGGCAAAAACCTACACAATGAAGTAGTATTTGGAATATGTTTAATTCATTTTCTGAGTTTCTCTTAATGCCAAACTTGTGGGAAGCAAGGAGGACCTACATAATGTGACCAGACAGCTTACTGTACTGCATTATGAAAGCTCTGTGGGCCATCATAGGTTCCAGTGGACCAGAATTTGAGAACTTACATTTTCTTGTAAGATTTTCCAATCACTGCTTTGTTAAAAAAAGAAAGAGTAAAATTAAAATTTTACTAAATATTAAAATAAGCTTACATATCCCAAGGCTGAGGTACATACAACATTTACAGCATTTCCCAATCTGTACCCCTAGCTCCCTCCTGCTCCACATTGTTATCTCCAAGCAGCTTTCAGTGGTGCTTTCTTCCATGCCTGTACCAGCTTTACCCTTCATTTTTTAACAAAAAATGAAATTGAGAAAGGTTTTGTGTTAATATGCATGATGTTAATAATTCATGTTAATAAAAATGGAAGATTAAAAGGACAATGCTCATAGGTTAAGCACCGTAGACTGCTTCAACTCTCCTAACCTGAAGGAAGAATCAGCCACACTTCTCCTGATACACTTTTTGCATTACCATTTCTCTTTGGGGGCTTTAACTATAAGCTTGCCTGTCCTGGTTTCAGCTGGCATAGAGTTAATTTTCTTTCTAGTAGCTGGTATAGTGTTATGTTTTGGGTTCAGTATGAGAAGAATGTTGATATCACACTGATGTTTTCAGTTGTTACTAAGTAGTGTTTAGACTAAGTCAAGGATTCTTCAGCTTCTCATGCCCAGCCAGCAAGAAGGTTGGAGGAGCACAAGAGGTTGGGAGGGGACACGGCCAGGGCAGCTGACCCAAACTGGCCAAAGGGGTATTCCATACCATGTGATGTCATGGGGGGAGTTGGCCTGGGGGGAGCACAGCTCAGGAACGAACTGGGCATCGGTCAGCACGTGGTGAGCAATTGCATTGTGCATCACTTGTTTTGTATATTCCAATTCTTTTATTATTATTATTATTATTATTGTTATTATCATAATTATTTTTTTCCTTCCTTTCTGTTCTATTAAACTGTTCTTATCTCAACCCATGAGTTTTACTTTTTTCTTCCTGATTTTCTCCCCCATCCCACTGGGTGGGGGGGGGCAGTGAGCAAGTGGCTGCACGGTGCTTAGTTGCTGGCTGGGGTTAAACCATGACAGTGGCACCTGTCAAGCTGCACACACCACCTCTGATGGGCCCTTAACTTACAGTTTATGCTGCGCATTTTATAACTTAGGCGAAGATAATTTTCCTATTGTAAGAGTTACCTCTACTCAATTATATGCACAGTCTTACAGATACAGACACTAATCTGTTGCTACATTGCTGGTTCAGTAGTACAAGAAACTTTGCAGAGTTCCTTTGCATTTATTCCATCTTTTATTATTGTAGCTGTGAGGAGAATCAGGACATAAGGATTTTATTCTGCTGGTCTGTTCCTCCTACTTAATACTTACACTCGACCTGTAGAAGACTGTGAGACCACAGTCATTTTGGATCAGAAATAAAAGATACCTAAGCAATGACCTATTGTACCTAATTTGTAAGCATCTGGTCCCTGTAACAGAATCCAGACCTTATTTTTTGAAATTTGGCCTCCTGTACCTCATGCATTTGATTCAGCAAGACATTCCACCATGCATATAGAAGCAGGACCAATAATAATAATAACAGTAGTATAACAGTAACATATAGGAGTCTTACCAGAGGCTGCAGACTGGCACTGTGGTCCAAACGGAACATGCAGCCCAGACCCCCACCCTGGCTTTGGGTGTCACTCTCCCAAGGGAAAATAAAAGCTCTTTTTTTCCCTACAAGGTGTAGGAAGGCAGGAAGACGTTGTGTGAGCTTTTTTGTAAAAGTAACTACTATAGCTAGGAGCAAGGGAGCTCTCCCAAAGAGAGGGAGATGCCTCATCTCTGAACTCCCAGGGGAATGTGCTGAAGCCCAGCTCCTCCTCCAAGCCAGGGGCCCCAAGACTCCCAAGGAAAGGCTGCACTGATCTTGCTGCAATGCACTCAGGAAACTGTATGTGAGATGCAAGGGCACAAACCTCTGCCAACTCCCAGCCTGCTTCCAAGACCAGACACAGAGAACCCACTCCAGCCCTCGGGCAAGTGTCCCAGTGGTGGCAGCGGCATCACACGGCCCTCCCTTCTGTGCACACCAGGGAAAGCACTGACTGCCCAGGCAGGTGGTTAGCTTGGAGGCAGGATTTGAAATCCCTCAGGCTGAGGGGGAAGCCAGACTTATTTTCTCTTCTGCTCTTCTGCTCAGATTGGGACAATTTTGGGCACGCATAAGGAAGCAACTCCAGGTATCAAGGTAAATTCATGGCTAAAATAAAAAGGTAAATAGGATGTTCAGGCACCTCCGGGCTTTTCAGCAACCACACAAGGGACTGTTCTGGATGATAATCCAGGAGTTCAGTTTGAAATCCAGAACATCGCACCTAGGTCCTGCAGTAGGCGTAATGGGATATGTGTGTGTCGCTCACCCTCTGGTTGCTCAGCAGCAGATGCCTAGAAAGGAGCTTGGGAGCAAAGTAAGAATATAACAACACCTTCCCAAAATACTCTCTCAGCCTCCAAAAGCTTGTAGTTTAGGGACTAATCAACAAAAATAGAGTAGGCTAATTTGAGCTACAGCTGAGCCTAAGGTCAGTGGATGACTTCCAGTGACTATAGCAATACTTAGAGCTGCTTGTGAGAGGAACTTCACCAACATCTTTAAATGGCAGAAAAATTCTCCCATTCCCAATGTGATTTGATCTAGCAGGAAGGGGCAAAACAAGAAACAAGTGCTGCAAGGTAAACCTGAAGTAATTAAAATGAGAAATTAGTTCAATAATGAGGCTAATTCACAATCAGAGCCATCTAGCAGTGAAATGGGTGACTCTCAGGTCCTTGCAGCCTTCAAATGAAGTTTTTGAAAGAGACAGTTCAGAGGAGCTCAGGTTATTGGGGTCTGCACAAGAAGGAGGCAGCAGTACTGGGCGGCTGTTTACCTTTGCATGAAATCCAGCATTCCAAAAGGCCTTGGAAGAAAGTGTGGGAAAGAGTAAGAGGAAGAAAAAGAAATGTATATAAACCAAACAAGTACTAGTAAACTCCCCAACCTCAGGAAATGGGGGGGAGGGGTTGCTTTATATTATATTGTCTTTATGATAGCTTCAGTGGATTTTCTTTCTACTATAAATTTTTTCTCTTTCAGAGTCTGCAGCACTTCAGAACAGCAAACATTAAAACTTCGTATTATGTATGAATCTTCAGTTACACCTTGTTTTTAAGAAAGAGTATATGGAGAGGACACATTTGAACACATCACATGATCCATCTTTAAGTCTTTTTGTTAGAGCTACTGAGTTGAACAAACACTAATCAACCAATAAAATCAGATTAAAGAAAAGCAACAAGTGTGGCTAGTGAATGTATAACTCTTATTGACAATTTGCATATAATTATTTATACAGAGGAAGAAGACTGGAAACTACTATCACAGAAATTTCCTATGGTAATACTGAAGACTAGCTCTCTAAGCTGACCAAAAGAGCAGATGACACACTGTTTAAGCACAGTGCTTTTACTTACAGAATATGTATTAGGTATCAGTGACACAGTGTTTAAGTCTAGGGCCAGATACTTTTCTGGTGCAATGAGTGACTATCCTGACAGGTTCAATGAAGATGCATCCAATCATAGCAAAGCTCAGACACAAATACACAAAATCATTCTTCCACTGGTTTACACACACAGAGAAGAAAGAAAAGAAATACTTCATTTTCGGCCTGGCAAAACTTTCCTAAACCACAAGAGTCTAGAGAATGTTTTCTGTGTACTAACACTTGAGCCACAAATTCAACCCTTAGTCAAGTACTAAATTGTTTCTCTTCATTTCCATTCATTAGCTTGCACTCAGTCTTCAATACAAAAGCCAAATCATTTTAGGGGTAGTTTCAAATGTAGTTTTGTTATGCATGAATTACAATTTCTTGTATCTACATAATAAATAAACATTTAGGCTTAACGCTCTTTCCTGGGTTGTAGATGCATGTCTTGTAAAACTCCAGCAAGTAACATAGCAAGATCTGAATAGCAGCAACAGGAACCCAAAAAGCAACAACAGATACTAAGAAATTATTTACTTCATCTTCCAGTGTATAGTTAAAATTCTAAAACAAATATCCTGCTCTGTAAATACTCTTTGCTCAATTCACTTATATTTCTCTGTAATGTTGTCCTTTGAGTCCTCTTTGTGATACACATTGTGCTTGGTCTTCCTCACCAGTGTTTTTGTGTTTTCTTCCTACTGGAACAAGTTATTTTCTGCAGTTTTCTCAGACTGCAAATCTTCCCTGGCTAAGGAATATGTTGTGCACCACGTGAGCACTGACAGTGTGAAATCCTGTCAATACCCCAGAAGTAAATCAGCTGGATGGTAAATAGGATCACAGCTGTCTATGGATTGAACTATCAACTAGAAATTCTTTGGCACAGTTGCATAAGAAGCTGATCTAAATCAAGTTATTTCTAGCCTGCTCCCAAGCAATTTTCTGATGACCTTTGAAGATGGACAGGTCAAGATTCTTTCTGCAACATGCAGCAAGCCATGGGCACTCCCAGTCATGTCCTCAAGACCTTGTATCTGCTGTCAGCACCCGAGTGCTGCTTAAATGATAAGGAGGAGATCACATAAGGTCCATTCATAGTGGTGTAGGAAACATTTTTGTTATTCAGCTAGTGAGAAAAGGACCTGGGGTCCTGGAGGATACCAAGTTGAACATAAGCCAGCAATGTGCCCTTGAAGCAAAGAAGTCCAACAGCCTCCTGGGCTGCAGTAGGTCAGAGTGTTTTCAGCAGGTCAAGGGAGGTGATCCTTCCCTTATGCTTGACCCTGGTGAGGCCACATCTGGAGTATTGTGTCCAGTTCTGAGATCCTCAGTACAAGAGAGACATGGACATACTGGAGCAAGTCCAGCAAAAAGCCATGAAGATGATTAACGGACTGGAGCATCTGTCAGATAAGGAAAGGCTGAGAGAGCTGAGACTACTCAGCCAGGAGAAGAGAAGGCTTAGGGGGAGCTTTTCAATGTGTGTAAATACCTGATGGGAGGAGTAAAGAGACAATTGCCACAAACCGAAACACAGGAAGTTCCATTTAAACCTAAAGAACTTTTTTATTACGAGTGTGCTTGAACACCAGAACATACATTCAGAAAAGTTGCAGAGTTTCCATTCTTAGAGATACTCAAAACTAATGGGACACAGCCCTGGAAAACCTGCTCTAGCTGACACTGGTTTTAGCAGACGGTTGGATGCGATGACCTGACCTCCAGAGCTGCCTTCCAACCTCAATGACTCTCTGATTCTAGTCCATGAAGGTACAGAGCAGGAAATCTGGCTGCCTGAACTTCAATAGAGTTAGCAAGGTCACAATTAGCAGCTACTGAATACAAGAGTCTTCCATAATTTGTATATGAATATATTTAATTGAAATGTGCAAACCAAGGAGACAGGTGAAAAAATACCTAGCTACTTGGAACCTCCCTCAAAATTGTTCGTATACTAGTGTACGCCACCTGCAGTACCCCTCAGCAGGAGCATCCAGACATTCAATTTCTCTACAGGAAATGCTATAACTAGCAAGGTTACAAAGGCAGAAGGATGGAAGCTATTAAGCATGTAAAACATGTTTTTTTCAGCCCTTTGAAGCTCACCTGATATCACATGCTATGAAAACAAGGCTGCGGCTGGTTCCAGGAATGTGCATTCTCCACCGCTGTTCATTCCAGTAAATTAACCAGTGCCACTGTTGTCCAGGCACTGGAACTCAGTCGTTTCTACTATGAAATCACCCCAACGGTTCCTGGGATGACTCTGGCCTGGGCCGCTTAACATTTCCCCAGAAATACCCAGGTATGGCTCAGGAACAAGCAGAACCTGGTGTTTGTTCCCCATAGATGGTATGAAGACAGCCATCCTGTCCTGAAGAGTAAAAGCACTTAGCAGCACGGGCACAAGCCATTCCTTACTAATTAGCCTCAATGCCAAAAGACGTTTGAGGAAACACCACTGACAACCACACTGCAACATTACAGAGTGTCGTGGTTTCGGTTTCAGCCCAGCCGGTAACAAAGCACCACGAAGCCACTTGCTCACTCCCCACCCCCTCCCCTGGCCACGTTGAGATGAGGAGAAAATACAAAGGCAGGCTCGTGGGTCGAGACAAGGACTGGGAGGGATCACTCCCCACTTATGCTCACGGGCAAAAGACAGGCTCAACTTGGGGAAGAAACAAAATCCATTTCCTTTACTACAAATCAAATCAAAAACAAGGATATTAGGAAGGAAAACTAAACATCATAACA
>VYZV01036276.1:67692-87640 GCA_013401275.1 Pandion haliaetus | reverse complement strand
CGGTTTTTACCATGGAGTTACCGCGATCTTCGGGAGCCTCCGCTCCACCATTCACCTCCATGGGCTGCAGGAGGACAGCCTGCCATCTCACCACGGGCTGCAGGGCCATCAGCCTCCTCAGGCGCCCCTCCTCCCCCTCCTTCTTCACTGACCTCGGTATTGGCAGAGGTGTTCCTCTCACGTTCCCACCCCCACACTGCCAGTTCCCCTTCTTAAATCTGTTCTCCCAGAGGCGCTCTCGCCGTCACTGATGGGGTCGGCCTGGGCCAGAGGCGAGTCCGACTTTTTGGAGCGGGGGGAGCTTCTAGCAGCTTCTTACAGGAGCCACCTCTGCAGCCCCCTCCCCCATGACCAAAGAAAACCGCACCACACAAACCCACAACACAGAGCCACACATTCTGTTGGCAAAACCCAACCAGCTCTACTAACATAGTACATCTGCTACATAAGGGTCTGTTCAATCTCAAAAAACAAGAGGACTTTCAGGATTCATTATCTCTTCCTGAAAAGTAAAAGCATAAGCTAGTTTCTCAGAAATCAGGGATTCAGAGGTGAGACAAAATTATTTCCTCCCTTGTGAATTCTATGTGTCCACTGGCACAAGTCAAAGCAGTTGGAAAGGATTTCCTCTGCTGTTTCTTACCCATTTTTAACTAACTTGGTTATCTCAACTGTGGAAATGAGGAAAAGCAATGTGAAAGACATGTTTGGTTAAGTTTTTAATGACTATGGCAATTTTATTTAGATCTAATTTTCACTTCTAAGTTTTTGAAGGATTCTGCTGTTTTCAGATCTGTCTCAGCTGTTACTTGTGCCACATGAGAAAGGTGTTCCAACATTACCAAACACTGGAAATCAGGAGAAAGAGAAGAGGTGTAAACGAGTGGGATACTGTGTTTGAGGAAAGCAACAACACATTTCTTCAAGGAATGCTGTTTCTGTGAAGTCCTGTAAGAGACAATGTGTGAAAAAGACCCCAAAAAGCAGTAATCTCAAGTCCAATTTTGGATTACTTCTGAAGGGCAACATGCTGCATATCACATTGCACAAGTCAGAAGAGCTGTCAAGGATTTTTACACATATATTCTGTCTGATTCACAGGGATCATTAATTATAGTTGTAGGGTATGGCTGTCTCAGTTCACTTGCATTTCTTGGGCACACCCTTAATGTGTTCTGCAATCCTGACCTCTAAGCCAGTACTGCTTCTGAAGCACTGTCAGGTCACACAGAAAAAGTGCTAAAGAATATTGGCCTCCTCCCACCTGCAAGTACACTTAGACTGCTGGCCCAGACTCCCCAGGAACAGCTTTAAAGCAAGGGCAATAAGAGCATATGAGAAAGAAAGGAAGACTGAGAAAAGTCTGATACTTCAAAAGATAGTTACCAGGTTTTGATCTTTACCCAAGTACAATAATTAATGTGATTAGACATCATTCCAGACCTGGGATAAACACCACGTGATAAAAGTAAATCACCTTCCTACAACTCTGCAGACTGAATACCTTCTGTGAAGTAACTTCCCCAATATGGGAAAGCACCTGCTTGTTGCTAGCCAAGAGCCTCCTGCTGTGGCAGAGTGGCTGGGTAGTAACAGAAGCATGCACAGATATCAAGAAAACTACTCTGCTGTCACAAAGGTGGTCGATATGAAGACAGTTACTAATGGTTTGTACTGTTATGGTTCCTGAATGGCACAAAACTGTTAATAAGAAACATTCTTATTGCCACTTCCCACTCTAAGTTTTGAGATTCACCTTAAATATTTTCATCAGGCTTTAAAGAACCATACTGACCACTGTAAAAGGTTTACCTGGAGAGGTTATGGAAGAGGTTAGAAAGAACCACAGTGCCAGGATTTTAGAAAGGTCCTGACTTACACCCACAGGCATGCTGACAACAGGAACATTTGCATCTACAGACAGAGAAGCATCTCCTGAGATGAGTCCTGACTTGCAGCATTTTGGAATTGCCAGCCATTCAATGCACTCCCCAAACTTGCAAAACCTTTCACTAAACACTTGCCTAGAAAAGAGAATCAATTCAAGTCTGCCTGAAGAGGTTCCAGAATGACTGGGGGAAATGGCTTTTAGCGAGCTGAGTATAGATCAGCACCCAGCTAACCAGGCTCTTAACATGGAAATGTTTCTTGCTACAACTGACTTCTGCAATGCAATCAAGAGTTTTCTGAAAGCAAGACAGACCTGCATTTCAATACGGAGTATCAGATAATCTTGGTCACAGGAAACAGCCTCTATGAAATGAAGTGATTTAAAAAAGACAAAGAGAGAAAGAGACACTCTTATGTCAAATCCAGGAGCAGTTTGTATGAAATCCATGTTCTTAGATAAGAAATTTTACTTGTGTGATAAAGTAAAATACTGTCCCATATACACTTACCTACTTGAGTGTGAACTCAAGCAAACTGTTACTCATGACTGAGGCATTCATACTCTCATTCATATTTTGTGTCTTCAATTTTAATAAGCAGTTTATTACAAAGTTATTTTCACATAGTCTTTGTTCAGAACTTGTTATAAGGCCTGCCTGGATGTTATGGCACTAGTGCTTTAAAACAGAAAGAGAGGAGTATGAAGTCATCAAATCACAAATGCAATGAAATTTCAGGCTACTATTTATTATTTTTTATAATAAAAACTCAATAGTATTCCAAGATGAAAGTTGTTCACATTAAAGCATTTCTATTGTAGGGTCATAAGGCTGTGCAATCCTAGGACAGGATTTGCTTAAGGAGGCTAAATTGCTTCTCTACCAGCTAAGTCCCTCTCTATCTTTTCACATTGATATTACAATGAAAATAAAGCACACAAGTTATCTCCAGTGCCTTTCTTAAAACTCTTTTAGTCAGGTGATATTGTACTTTTTATTCTTTATTATTTTTTTTTTTTTGCATTGTGGAAAAAACTCACACAAGTGGAAAGACAAATAAATATAATTTTTCCTGACCTTTCTTTATTCTTGAAGAATAAAGAATTTGCACCATCTCTAACTGCTACATTCAGTTCAGCAGTGGTATAGCAGGAAGGCAGTAAATACATTATTTCTCCTTCCATTAATGTAGTTCTGTTTCTACATAGTCTTAAATACTTATAGGAATTGGAAACCTGATCGGTTGAGGTGGAGATCTATGGTCCAGATTTCTCTTGTTCTAACTTGAACTCATTGAAGATTTCTATAACTCCACCTGGTTCAGTGGGTTAGCAGCACATAGGTTTGGATACAAGTTATATTATTCACGTCATTACAAGTTGTGAAAGCAATGCAGCACATCTAACAAGATATGCAGAAGATTTTCAAGTTACAGCATCACAGCTAGCCTGGTTTCAGCTGGGACAGAGTTCATTTTCTTTCTAGCAGCTGGTATAGTGTTATGTTTTGGGTTCAATATGAGAAGAATGTTGATAATACACTGATGTTTTCAGATGTTGCTAAGTAGTGTTTATACCAAGTCAAGGATTTTTTCAGCTTCTCATGCCCAGCCAGCAAGAAGGCTGGAGGGGCACAAGAAGTTGGGAGGGGACACGGCCAGGGCAGCTGACCCAAACTGGCCAAAGGGATATTCCATACCATGTGACATCATGCCTAGTATATAAACTGGGGGAAGTGGGGGCAGGGGGATCGCCACTCGGGGACTAACTGGGCATCGATCGGCGGGTGGTGAGCAATTGGGCTGTGCATTATTTGTATATTCCAATCCTTTTATTAGTATTACTGTCATTTTATTATTGTTGTTGTTAGTAGTAGTAGTAGTTTCTTCCTATCTGTTCTACTAAACTGTTCTTATCTCAACCCACCATTTTACCCTTTTTTTCCCCCAATTCTCTCCCTCATCCCACTGGGCTGGGGGAGTAAGTGAGCAGCTGCATGGTGCTTCGTTACCAGCTGGGGTTAAACCGCAATGCCACCTCTCATCATGCTGTTGAGAGGCAATAGTCAATACAATATAGTTTGACCACAGCTATTCCATTTTACAAAGGCACTGGAGAGAGCCCTTACTTGGAACCTGCCCCGACTCCTGCTTTTATAGCTCTGTTAAGCTACTGCCTGACAGCTGGCAAAGATAAAGCTCCCCTCTCCAGGGGTCAATTTCACTGACCATTTTCAGTACATGACCACAATACAGTTGCCTGAGGCGTGACTGGGGAGTAATCGGGACAAAGGTATGTGATCTCCCCACAAACTAAAATTGCACAGGATTGTAAGAGCCACACACCAGTATTTAAAAATAGAGATGAAATCCTGCCTGGTTGCCCTTGGAGCAGGAAAGAACATATCAGTCCACAAAGAGATACTGCTTTACTGGCTGTATGAGTTATAAGGAACTACTTAGAAAACTTAGTATGCTTGCAAGAATTGCAAGAGGACACAAGGGCATCCACACCTACTTTGTTGAGGGCAGATCCAATCTACTTCTAAGTTAACCCATTTCCAGTGTGGTTTGACAACCAGATGACATACAAAGTTTATGGACACAAGGCATGTTAGCGCAAAACAATTTGAAGTTGAGTCAAAATAATTTGTTGTCTGCGTTGGGCCACTGCAGTTGCAATCAGTTTCAGTGCTTTTCAATAACCTCCTGCAAAGCACTATTACATGACTGGTCACTGTGGTTTACATAAAACAAAAAAAGTTCAATATTCCAGCTATTATTCAGGTCCAAGGTCAAATTTAGCAACTTCACTTTTCAGCAGGCTGCATGTTTTTTTAAAAGTCATATATCAGTCTAGAATTAGCAAGTCCTCAAATTCTTTAGGAAAGCTGTTTAATCATTTTGATATATTTTCGAGAGATACTATCAAAAGATACTGCTTCCCACAGTCTCTCGCTACCAATTATAATTGCAGGTTTGTACAAGTGAGTGTTTCAGACTGTGATTGTTTATACTATTTTTCTACTGTGGGTAATTCACTGAAGTACAGGATGGATCCAGCACATCAGAGCTTTTGCCATACAAAAGTGTTAACAGCACGGCAGTTTACAGAGGTTTTTTTTCTGCCAGATGGATGATCATATTGGTGTAACAGTTCCCAGCAATTTTTGCAAGTCAGCAATAGACTGTACAAGATTTAGTAGATGCTGTTTAGCTAGGGCTTGCTTACATAAAGAGTATGCAAATACTTGCTTACTACTGAAGGATTCACTCCGATGGGATGTAAAAAACATATTCTACTTTGCCTTAAATTTTCAAGACTCCTATGACTAAGAAGAGATGAAATTTCCATCTTTTCCTGTAAGTTGTATTCTGACATCTGGCATTCCAGAACAAGCAATAAATGCTCAGATACTGTAATTGTTATTTTACTGACAACTAACTAGCTCTCTAATAAAGGGGAAAAACTAACAAACAAACAAAGAGTCAGTCCTGAAGCACACACAGCACACCTGGTGAAAATAAACAGTCTGTCAGGGAAATGAAAACCAGGCATCATTCATCAAATTCAACAAAATAAAAAGGCTCTGTGAGTTCTTCAGAAGTGGTGTCTCTGAAGGTCAGAACTGTATTGCAACAGTAGGCATCTGGAAGTAAATACCGCAAGTTTTTCAAAGCAGACTTCCATCAATGTTGACAGAAGTATCTCAAACTGGGGTTGTTCAGCCTGGAGAAGAGAAGGCTCCAGGGAGACCTTACAGCAACCTTTCAGTACTTAAAGGGGGCTTATAAGAAAGATGGAGACAGACTTTTTAGTAAGGCCTGTTCTGACAGGACAAGGGGAAATGGTTTTAAACTAAAAGAAGGTAGATTTAGACTAGATATAAGGAAGAATTTTTTTATGATGGGGTGGTGAAACACTGGAACATGTTGCCCAGAGAGGTGGTAGATGCCCCATCCCCGGAAACATTCAAGCTCAGGCTGGACAGGGCTCTGAGCAACCTGATCTAGTGGAATATGTCCCTGCTGACTGCAAGGGGGTTGGACTAGATGACCTTTAAAGGTCCCTTCCAACCCAAACTAGTCTATGATTCAAACACCACAAGTTTGGATTAGGTACAAAAACTGAAACAGACGTATATAGGCATATATTGTGTTCATTTAGGTTGCATTTTATGGATGTAAAAGTATTTGTGCCACCAAATAACCCAAAGAATCCATTTTGTAACTAAAATATTAACTAAGTATCAGTAAAAACTACAGGCTTAAGAGGCATGGAGTTTTCTACTTCATGGTAGTAGTGTTTTGTGTGTGTTTTGTGGTTTTTAAAAAATAACCCTATTACTCCCCCACATCTTAAAATGTTCATCTCTTCTAGTACAAAACACAACACCATCGCTGAGCACATGAAAAGTCAATATTAAAGCTGCACGGCTCACATCTTAGAAATCAGGAAATGTCAGCTTTCAGGTTGCATGAGCACTCGTACCTCTATCCCTTACTCATACATATTACCACACAGATTTTGGCTATGTGTTCATATAGTGGCTGCTCAAACACATGAGTTATGCTACCTTGTGGAAGACTGTGAACAACAAACTGTTGGAAGGCAGGAGGGTATTAGGAGGAAATACGCTTGTCCTCTACTCACAGTCCTCCCTAAACACTACTTTTGGACAAAGGGAGGATTCCAGGCTAGATACACCTTCGGCCTGATGTAGCACAGTCATAACCACAGCCACTTCACTGCTTTAAAAATGCATATAGAATATTATTTGAAAACCATGTGTACTGAGGTTTGAGAGAGAATCCATGAAAATTATTACACACAAAGAAACTGCATATACAACATTATTTGTAAGAAATGAAACTTACTGATCAGTATTGTTTATATAAAGAATGATAGCATACTTCTAGATTGAAAAAATCATTTTAAAATAAAGCAATAAGAGAAGAAAATGAAAGCTTCCATAAAAATATACTCTTGATTCACAGAATAGCAGCAGCCCCTCTAAACAGACATTCCATTTACACAGAGAAATGTGCAATGCAGCCAATAGGCAGACTCATTAACACTTAGGCATTGCACATATTCCTGACAAAGGAGACCAAATACGTGTTTTGGTACACACATACAGCACAGGTGTTGATGACTATGATTATAGCCGCTTGACACCTTTCATAATCATCAAGTGTTGCTGAACCACAACCACTGAGGCTGAAAATTTCCATGTCAGTTATTTTGCATCAGACTGATTTTTGGTAGGCTTAATTGTTGTTGCCAAAATTTCAATGATTTTCAATACAAGGTCAGGGAAAATACTTGCAGTTCAGTTAGACGAATTAAATAACTATTGGAAGGAAATAAAAAACCCCACAGTTTCTAGTTGGAAAGCACAACTTGAGAGTAAGCCTTTGTGCCAAGATGCCATCTTCATGAACATCAACCTAAATTTGTTCATGTTAGAACCTTTAAAGCATTTCAGTCTGCAACCACTCAACAGACCCACTCAAAAAGTCACTTCAAGAGGCCACATCCTCCAACCTCAGGCTAAGGGACAGAGTCATCCAAGCCAGGTAGTGCCTTTGTGGAGCCAGATACAATAAGAGAAGAAAACTGTCCTTCCTGTACTTCTAAAGGTTTCCACTACTGGAAAAGAAGACTGTTCAACCAAAGGACCAAAAATCTGAAAACAGAAGAAAAAAATTTTAAGAAGACTAAGACTAGGACAAGAAAATGATGGGAGGTCCTGGTTAGATATGACCAAAACAGAGCCTGAATCTGCAGTCTTTTGAATGGACATTCACCAGTACCTGAAACAGAAGACTCTCAAGACTTCCTCTACTGTCAGCCAGTTGCTGTGAAATTCACTGGCAAAATGAAGCCCTCATTGTCGTCCGTGACTGGTCCCTGTAGAAGATTAGAAACCACCATACACATCTGTAATCGCTGTAAGCAGTCAGGACAGCTCCACTGAATTCACCTCTGGTGATAAGCAATGTGGGAATCAATGCAGTTTAACACTGTGAGTTAAAGCTGCAGTTTGTGGGTGCATATGCATTGAAATATGTATTCCCCCATTGCAGTATCACAGACCATTCCCTCATAAGGCTCTACCTCATTCATGGCCCAGAGAGACGACTGCTCATGAATACTCCATGCAATTCTTCATCTAGCTTGAGAGCTGTGCTCAGGCAAAGAAAGCTGTGTCATGCTGCAACAGTGCAGATATACAAATTATGAAAGCGATATTAAAGGTGCAGGAAATTAGACTCAAATGATCCAGTGTCAGTGGTTCTCCTTGAGCCATTCACTCAGTAGTTTAAGATTTAGCCTTGGCAAAAAAAAAGTCTTGTACAGTTCTATGGCCAATGCATTTGTTTGGCCCGAATAGGTAACTGTTTCAGCTTTTGTTAAAGAAAATTCATGCACTGAGATAAAATCTCCTGGAAGCCTATGGTCCTTGAATTACTTTTCTGAATGGACACCAGAGAACACCTGAACTTCACAATCTGAATCCCTCAAGAACTTTTGCAAAATCTCAAACCGGAAGCTTGGGTAATCTATTTAAACCCAAAGAAGCCATAGGCACAGAAAAAAAGAAGCAATGGCATTTGCACAAGTAGAACATACTCTTGCCTAAAACCGGGACAAACACAGACAGTGTGAACCCTGCTTTCCTTTAGATTGATTTGATGTGTGCACTTTGCAGCTCTAAGTCTCATCCCAGCAACACAGCATTAGATCAGGAAACCTTACGGCACTACTTTATGTAGCGTGTGGAGGCCAAAGATAGCTCCACGGTTAAAATCCTTCTATTGATCTGATCCAGGCTACATCAGCTGATGGCCCCACATTTCCGAATCAGAAAAAATACTTGACGTGTTACGCCTTCAGAATAAATAGTCTCCAATTAGTTATTTTCATTATCATTCTTATGACAGTGCAAGAGCCACTTCTGATGTTGCGAATATAAGGAAATGCATAGCATGACATAAGAATTACATATCTGCACTACAGTGCTTTTTACAGCAATTGCCAAGCAACAGCTCTAGAAGTTAAGTCTCCTACCAGGCTGTGGGTTCTGGTACCTGTCCCAGCAAAAGAGCATCACATGCAGCTTCAGCAGCAACTGTCTATCTGATCTAGAAAAAATGTGTAAACAGACATGGAAAACAGATGGTATTAATAGGCTATGTGGGGAATCTTATATAGAAATGATGCCTAAGAAGAGAATTAAAGGAATGGCAGGTATCTGAGCATGTATCAGCATCCCACTGGACTCATGAGAAATGTGTAATAGATTGTTTACAGACGTCATCTTTGCATATGTCACATTTGGTACATTTGCAAAATTCAATTCTAAATTCTAAAAGGGGAATTCTAAAAGAAGATAAAGATGGACTTTAAATCTCAGAGTTAGAATTTCTATTTTACATGAATCTAACCTAACATGCTCTCTGGTCAAACACAGAAAAATATAATATATTCAAACCCTAGGAGAGCTGTCAGGAAAATACACATTACATGTATAAATTACTAACTGGTTTTACCATGTAGTTTCCTAAATACAAGTACTTACCCCAAATGTTATGTTTGGTATTCATCTATACCAGTCATGGTATTACTAGAGGTAACAGGGGTACCTCTAGTAGCCTGCAGGACTGCTCACATCCAGCTTGAAGTGGGATTACAAAGATAAATTGCCCTGATATCAAAAGTTTTACCCTAGACCTAGTCTGACATACTGATTGAACAAGTAGGAAAAAACGCGGGTAAAGCACAGGAAGAACAGCTGAGTAAATGGCAGATTATTTTATTTTTAGTTTTGCTAACTAGTTTCTCCTGCTATGTGGGGTGCCTAGTTCAAGGCTCATTTGGGCTTCCCAGAGGCCTTTGCTTCTGAAGGCCTAGAGTCTCAAGAAGTAGAAAAACAAAACTGCAAATACAGATCACCCCCTACCCAAATTCACACAAAGTGGTTGTAGAGTATACTGGAACCTAGAGACTGCAGATACTTCTGCTAAAGGACCACTGTGTCCATGCAGCCTGGGTGCTGCATGTACACATGCTTACCATGTATTTTTCCACCCACCTTTCTGACCTTTTAAAAACTTGATTCTGTCAGCAGCTACCCTTTTTCCTAGTAAGCACTTCCACTACTGAATGACCTGCAAAGCCAGGATTCATTTTGTGATTACTGAATCACTCAAGCTTCCAATTTCAGCTTTTGAACACACGCTGTTGTCCTGCTAAGTCCCTATACCCAGTTATCAAGTCACCTATCAACTTCCTTTCAGCAGCTTCATCTCCTGTAACATGACAACACAAGGCTTATCTTCCAGGCTTGGGAAAAGGCTGGGCTCCGCCTTCCATCAACTTCTACACTATTCTTAGAATTAAAACAACACAACTGGACACAGTATCCTAGTAGGAGGCTTAAGCGACCTGACCTGTGTATGTTACAACAGTCCCTGCTATTCAATACAACTTTTATAACAAGAGATTACGTTAGTCCCATTAGCTTTGCATTTAGAGTACATGTAACGTGCCTACCTACAGTAACTCCCAACTCATTTTCTTCTTTGACAGCCTGCTTTCCGAGGGAGAAGAGGCCATACCTGCAGGTTGAAGAGATTGCTCATATACTGCACTACATTTGGCTACAATATAACAAGTTTTGTCAGAACCACTTAGCTAGATTATTTATGTCACACTTGTTCCCTTAACCTGTCCTGCTAATTGTTTGCTGCCACATCAACCGCAACACTTAGGCAACCAACACAGAAAGACTGAATGACGCTGCACAACCAGCTAAACCAGGGGACACCAATAAAGGCCCTTTTCATTAGTGTCTCCCTACTGTGTACAGGCATCTGTCAATGAACCAGCCTGACTCCAGCATGCAGCATACGGAATTAAAAGGCACTTGTTTAATTAAGATGTCATGTGATCCTAAGCTGCATGCTTTGGGGGCAAAAAAAGATACTCGATTCCACGTGGTAGCTGTTAACTACTCAACTTGTACCTTTGCCAATGGAAAAGAAATAAGAAAGAAAAAAGTACCAGGTTAGTTTGACAGCCTGGGCATCAAGATGACTGGTATTGACTATACAATGCAATTCTTTGTTGACAGAAACCCAAATTAACTGTTCCATTATTTTGGCAGAACTGGCAAGAGGCTAACAGGTCTGTAGGTCCTTGTGTTGAGTGTAATAAAAAGAAAAAAAAACCCAGACCATTATTTTTTAAGAGAAAGAAGCTTTCTCTGTGAGACGGACTTGGAATGAGTCAGTGTGATATGGGTCCGAATGTGGCTTAATATGACGTAAAAAAGGACTGTACGCATCTGTGAATGGCAAATTCAGAAGTAGATTAGCTTAGGAAAATAGTTACAGGTGACATTCATGACAATCAAGCTGTCTTTTGTTTGGTTTTGATAAGCCAATATATGACAAGCTTTATCTACATGCATATAACATCCATAAACCAATGGACACAAGCATTTTAGCATTGCAATTTAACTAGTGCTTGACAGCAGATTGGATTGCAGTACTACATAGATTTGATATGCTCATAACAGACTGTCACATTCCTGGCATTTCTCCAGACAGTGTTTATACTTAACAACAGCAACAAAAAATTACTACACGTAACAAACATTTCCTTATAGGCCATTTGGGATTATTCCATGTTTGGCACTGTTTTTTGAATAACCTTATTAATCCATCTTCAGGTTCTGAGCTGTTATATTTAGAACAAGAACATGTACTGCAAGATAAAATCTATATAACCTATGCAAAACAAACATTAAAAAGTGTACATTCAAAATTACAGTCAAGGAAAACCTTGACTAAATAGAACATCTGTGCTGATATTCAAAACCCAACTGGACACAGTTCTGAATAATCTGTTCTAGCTGACCCTGCTTGAGCAGGGGGGTTGGACTAGATGATCTCAAAAGGACCCTTCCAACCTAAATAAATCCAGGATTTGATGATTTTGACCTGTGAACAGGTAAGTAATCTTTATTCTGCAATTCAGGGCACCTAACAGAACCTGCACAGAAAGTGACTGGGGTTTATACACACAAACTTGTTTGGGGGATCAAACAATTCTGTAAAAGACCTCCCTCTAATCACAGCACAATGCCACCAGGCCCTGTGCAATGCAGGTGCCCTGTCAGTACAGTTGACAAGACTGGGATTACATTGACGGCTTGTCTCAAATACATGGCACGCTGACAAAAGATACACATTTCCTCAAGGGTATCATTGTTCAGCATTTCACAAAACAGAACAAAACTTCAAATTCCCCTTGGGGGAGCATTTGGGGTTTTAAGTCAGTGATTAAGAAGCAACATTTTTGTCTGTGGAACTTGCATGCTTCTCTCACCAGCCTGGTGGGCAGGAATGCCGCTGTGCTGCAAGCAGAGCTATTAGGGAACAGGGTGAGGTCTGCACAGCCTGATGGGCTGCAGGCTCTTGAGGTTCTGAGACTTCTGTGGGATAGCTCATGTTCTGACATGGTTTGGGGGTTTCTTTTAGGTTTTTTTATTTGCATTTGTTTGGAGTTTTTTTCACCCTTTAACCTTGCTTCTGCTGTAAATATGCAGCAATATAGTCTTGAAAGACTAAAATCCACAGCAGACTGTAATACCAGCCACTGAAGTTCAGTAAGAACAGAGCACCTGATTTTCAGCAGCAACACAGCCCTCAAATATATGCATTCACATACTGGATTATGCTAGATAGTAGCTGTAGTTAATATAAGCCATTACAACAGGAATCCCCCAAGTTTTATCTGAGGTTAACCACTTAATGTTGGTTGCTGTATAACAGAGTTTGCCTCTGGTAAGTACTTTAGGGCTCAGTAAGGTTAATGAAACCTCAGGGGAGGGAAGACTATTTTGCTGGGTTTTTTTAAGGAGTCATGTCTTTAGTGCACCTTGTTAAGAAGGTTCATGGGTTAATCTACACGTCCACGTTTCAGACCAAAATGGCTTATTAAGACCCTACTTTTTTGTGTGTTTAGGCTCACTTTTTTATAAGTTTAGGGTTTCTGTTCACAGATAACAAAATCAATTAAAAGAAGCAAGTTTCTCACAGTGGATTCCTCTTTTTTAGTAGCAAGAAATTCTTCTGGCTGCACACAGAAGGACAGAAAGCCTTCTCCTACATCAGTTGATCACCACTAGGATCTGAGGAATCAGATAAAAGACTTGACAGGGTGTGCAGATCCTTGCTGGGTGAAGTGCTGAAAATCAATTCCTGAATGCA
Source organism: Pandion haliaetus (assembly GCA_013401275.1). Classification (NCBI taxonomy): domain Eukaryota; kingdom Metazoa; phylum Chordata; class Aves; order Accipitriformes; family Pandionidae; genus Pandion; species Pandion haliaetus. The sequence continues at coordinate 74,470 of VYZV01036276.1, read as the reverse complement.
GTAAGGGCTTGGACAGAATCNTTTTTTTTTTTTTTTTTTTTGTTCCAAGAGCTCCTTCCACTGAATTCAGAGGAAAATGCTGGAGCTGGGTCCTTATATTTTTGCTAAAAGAGCCAGGTATTTGTGACCTCCCTCTGCTGTGCATTCTATGATAACAAGGGTAAAGCTCAGTGTCAAGTGCACTGTACTGGACCCTGTCAGACGTTCAACCTGTTCAGTTAACTATATCAAATCAAACAATAATTTTCACTGGAGCACTGGGAAGCACTTCTTTTTTCCTGAAGCCTATTCCCTTGGCAAATCTTGACTTTTAGAGGCCAGCTGTTTTAGCACTTAAGCGGTTCAAAAAAAAAGCAGTTTGGATTTTATTTTTATTATAAAACAGGGGAGGTAGGGAAGAGAGGAGTGCTTCTTCCTCCAGTCTCTTTGCTCTCTGTAAAAAGCTCAGCTGGCTGGGCTGGTATTTCCAAAACCAGAGGCATTTTCAAAGAAGGACATGAAAAAATTAGGAACCGGCCAGCTAATTAGAAGCCACTGAAAGCTAGTGGTAATAAGGACTGGCTGTCTTACACCCTCCTGAGCGTAGCCGTTACTGAGTACACAAATGCTGATACTCCGCTGGGATAAAACTTCCCGGAGTAAGTTACAGGGGCTGCCACGATTTCTCTTCAGACTGGAAAGCAGGTTCCCAAGTCCGTGCCGGGCAGTGGCCGCGCTGGGACCGGCGGGGGCCGGCGGCCGGGGCGTTAGCCAGTGTGCCGGCTCCTCCCGGCGGAGCCCAGCGGTACTGCACCCCGCCGCCGGCCCGGAACGCCTCTCCGGGCTCAGGCAAAGGAAGAGGTAGGTAAAACACCACGCTTTTCCCAAGGGCGTTTCCGATTCCTTCTAAACACCACTCCGGAGACACCTGGGAAGTGCTGAAGACTACACGGGGCCGTCTGCCTTCGCCCGGCAACAGCGGGGGATTTTGGGGAGCGGGCGAGTCCCGTTCTCGCTGGCGATGCCGTGAGTCCTGGGGAAGGGTCCGAGGGGGAGAAAGCAGAAAGCAGCTGAGAACACGGGGTCACATCAGAGGGCAACATTTAGGATATGAGTTAATCCGTTTGTCAGAAATTTGGTGCAAGAGTGGATGTGTTATCTAAATATATATTAAGAAAAGAGAGACCGCGAAGAAGTGGGAATCGCAGCATAATTGACGGAGGGTGCCTGGCTTGGGAAGAGTCACAGAGGATTAGACAATGGTGGGAGCCGGAGGCGAGAGAAGGAACACAGTGAATTGTAGACCGATCGGATGAGAGAGATTATAAATATGCACTCGCTCGTCTCTGACACAAAACAGAAGTCAAACTCTTGGTTGTGTCTTCCTCCTAGTTCAGATTTCAGGAGAGCTCCCTTCTGCGTTTCATCATTAGGTTAGCTGTGTTATTAGGCCAGGGAACACTGCCAAATAATTATAAGATTACACTAAGACTAAATCCCCGTATCATGAATAGCACATGCTGGCAAGTAACAAGCTGAAATAAAAAGAATCAGCTCTAGCTGCTTACTGGTATCACAAACACACACCCACTAAGCAGAAAATTAATTCACTTCTTCAAAGTGAAGAATTGTAAGGTCCTCTAACAACTCCTCCACTTAATAACTGAAGTTTTCCCCATCTAAGTTTTCCTTACCTACAACTGAGCCATAAAATTGACTTCATGTCTGCACAGCAAAGACGACAAATACTCCTTCCTAGACGATAGCACAAGTAATCTGAAAGGAGACCCTCCAATACCTCCCATTTTTGTCCTGGTTCCCACCAGAATGGGAACCAGAACTTCTGAAGTGCTCCAGGTGAGCCTGACTTGGTGGGAAATGAGAGCCCAGCAGTACTAACCAGCAGTTTAACCGAGCTGAAAAAATAAGTTCCAGACTCAACAGACACAGCAGAAGTTTTAAAAAAAGCAACACAGAATTACAGCTTAATGAGACTTTGGTCAGGCCACAATACTTGGAATCAACCCAATTCATAAGAAGGCCTAAATATTCAATGACCAGTTCTAAACTAAGGACACAGTCCTTTGAGTGGAAAGACTCCATCCAGGCTGTTATGCACCATATTGAAGTAGTTCATCAGTATTAATCAAGTGGGGAAATAAATAAAAAAGGAAATAAAGAAGTACTATCAGGGTTAACAATGCTACATCCTATGGCTTCAAGCTGTTCCTTGGAGGTCTCCACTTAACAACAGTGCTTCACCCTGCCTAGCTTCTAGTTAATGGGATCACATGGCCTAGTGATCGATTAAGGAACATAGTAAAAGTAATAATGAAATCACTAACAGTTGGTGATGGTTCCAAAAACCTGTAGAAAAGAACTTCCTAAGAAATAAAATGAGAGGGTAGAGCTTCAATATTTGGCAAAGCATTAGAACTATTAATAAAGTAATCAATGCCCCTGTAACGCAGCTAAAGAAAAAATAGCTGATAAAAAGCAGGCTTCGTCAAGAACATGTGAAGGGTCGCAAAACAAAAGAAGGTGGACAAAGGAAACAGGGTGAACATAAAAGGGGTGTTTTCATAACATCTTCTCTTAGCTATATAAAGTACACTAAATTCATCTGTTTGGAGGCATCCCTCGCCCCTCCATTGATTACTTCAGCAATTTATTCTCTTACCCTTGGTCTTACGAATCCCACTTAAGTTGGATGCCTGAGTCACCAAAGATAGATAGAATAAGCACCCAAAGGCTACATCAGTAGCTCCTGAGCTTTTTGGCTCTGTCAGTGGATCACAATCAGTGTTCAGTTCTTCTTGCAGACACACTGCACAGCCTTATCAGCAAACTAGGAAATATCACAAAGCTTTACAATATCGTTTGAGAATTCCTGAAATGGGCTTTGCTAAGACATTTGATAGAGCTTTCCATATCTTACCCTAATTCACATTCTTGGTTCCCCTCTGAGTAAGAAACAGAAATTGATTTTGAAACTGGCTGCCACAGCGAGAGGTCCTGAGGTTGAGTTTTACACGATGCTGATGTGAATCAGTGTTTTATAGAGAATATGGTGGATCAGGTTTACAAAGGCTCTACAACAAAGATCTTTTAAAGGAGAAGGGTGAAAGATGGTATGATCTCTAGTTAGTAAAAGTTGACCAAAATAAATAGAACAAGATTAAACTAAAAATGAAAAAAAACTTTGTGTTAGAGGGAGGAATAATCCAATTACCATTGCATGTAATTACGAAGCATTAATTCCCCAACATCTGACAGCACTTGAGGAGTAAGTACTGAGGAGCAAGTAAACACTGCTTCAAATAAAAAGCAATATACCTTTCTCTCCTGTCACCTAAACACTAACACTCTAAGAGGACAGAAGAACTGACCTAAGCTAAATTGACAGGGAATTCCAAATCTGAAGCTAAAGGAGACAAATTATACGTTTCAGTTCAAAGATTATTTGGATTCTGTGTTATACATCAGGTGGGAGTAAAAGCTACAGCAAATCTGGCTACCATGGCTTTTGTTGAATTCTTATATAGCAACGGCGTAAAGAAAAAAGAGGCAGCTAGAGTGCAATTCACTTCTGAGTATGCTGTAGAGCAATCGTTTATTGAAAACGAGAGATCTTCCCAAGTAGCTACAAGTGGAGAAACCACACCAAGGAAAAGCAACCAGACCCACGAAATATCCAACAGGACAGGATAATAATAAGATGGTGTAAAACATTCATCAGCTACTTGCACAGCAGATCTCACAGCTGATAACAGGGCAGGAGCATGGAAACTGTTCATTCTGAATTTAGTAGATATAGAAGCAATAACATTAATATGTCATTGGCAAGCATGGCCAAAAATGCCTTAATCGCCCTTCAGCAAGTTCCCTTTCCTATTAAATAGAGCAGATGATAATATCATTTCTTCCACACAGGATTTTATGTAACAAATAATGGCATTACACACTCCCCACTGGTTTGCGCACAGAAGAGAAGATAGCTCCACTTTGTGACTAATTGACTTGATTTCTTCTTACGCATACAGGGCCTAGTTCTCCTATGAAACAAGCAGCAAGTTGTTTTAGCAATGAAGACTTTGTCATGGCAGCTAGTTAGAAAACGTTCTCCTGCCCCAGATTAAAAAAAAACCCTCATAAAAAAAGATGACTTTCTGCCATAATACTCCACAGATTATTCTTCACAGAAAAGCCAATTTATCAGAAAATAATCAACTATGTTAATACTTAAGTTCTAACTTCCATGAAGTGCTCAGGTGCCTCATTGTCCCCTTCTCAACTGCAGATGAGCCTTCCCAGTCATACCAGATCTCTCATGAGCCATTACCGTTTTGCCTATTGTTGTGGGAGTTCTATACTGCATAAACTATAATCTGACTGAAAAGTCAGACCCAGGAACCATTGCTGAGACATGAGAGAAGATTACTCATGCAAAATTTTCTTTATCAGTAAGAGGCTGAACAACGAAAAAAAGATTCTACTTTCCAACTCTTTGGCTCATCCAACTTCTTTCAATTCTATGCTATTTAAACACAGGGTTACATTAATATATTTCTGATATTATTTTCCATGCAAAAAGAACAGTTGCCACGTATTATGCAAAGAGAAGCCTTATCCCAATGCCCATCGCTCTTTGATGTGTTCCACATGTTAAAAATTTGAAAGCAGCCAAGTATGAAATAGGGAAAACTCTTTAGTCCCTCACATTTTCCAACGGGCATCACAGCTCCACAAAGAATTCTGCAAGTAAGTCTGACCTTATCCAGGCAGCAGAATAAAAGCTCTTTCCAGGGTGAAACAGTGATTTGATTTTATTTTTTAAACCACAGATGGATGTAGTCAGGATTGATCTGACAGCCCACCAACCAACATTGCTGTTAAGAACTCACGGAAAGAGCAGGGAAAAGTGGCATAAATAAGGACTGTGGCAAGGACAGCTTAAGCTTTGCACCACAGAGAAGGGAAGGGCTTCACGGAGATGGCTGGAGACGGAAGTTGCTTCTATCAGATAAACACTGCTTGGGAAGAGAGATCTATTGTGCTGAAGAGCACTGTCACGTGCAAAACAAGGAAGATAAACTTTTATCGGAAATACCCTCCATTTGGATACAATGAAGGTTCCTTTTGTTTCTACTAAAACCCTCTTTTCTTCTGTGAATAAACCAGATGCTTTCTGAGATATATGACAGTGATGTGGAATGCTCAGAACTTGCTACAGGTTTGGGACCAAACAGAGAAAAATGTGATAAGCAAAACTTTAATAATGATTTAAAGGAGGCTAAAGTATTTCCTACAACACCTTGCCCTAACCCAGGACCTTCTTCACTTGGTACCAGTCCTACACCCAATCATAAAAACAGTCCTCTACCAATAACAACCTAGAGGGTTGGTTGTGATGAGCTCATAAGGGACAATAAATCACTGTCCAATAAAATAAGCTAAGAAAAGATGCCAGTTTGTGTAGTCTTCTGCAATGTAACTACAGTAGGATCTGTGAGAAGACTCTGGAGGGCCAGGCGTCAGGTAACTCAGATGGGGAAGCATCAGGGTGAACACCTATTGAGACCACCTTACAGAAGACCTCACTTTGCTTCTTGCATCGGGCCTCACATTAGGTGTGCTGTGTCACTGGCACGAGAGATATTTTAGGTCAATGTGATACTCATCAATAATGGAAGGATAATGGATAACAACGTTGGAATCACTTGCCAAGCAAGGGATCAGGAAGTGAGCAGAAGGTGTTCCAAATGAAATGGACCTGTTAACAGGAAGACTCAGCTGGCTCAAATAACATCTTTTATACACATATTACAACACATTTAACAACACCAATATCTTTATCTCTGTTGTACAGATGCCAAAACATACAGGGGTGGGATGAACATGATCAGGAGGTCACAACACAGTGAATAAAGCCACCTGTTTTTGGTCACCCTCCCTGCCCCAGAGATAGGAATGAGACCCAGGCCTCCTGTGCTCTACTGCACATCTCTCATCCCCAGGTCACTTGACTAGCTGTAGCACAAAACTCAGCTGAGTTCCATGAAACAAAGGGTGTAATTAAAGTATATTTATCCTGGAAATCAGAAAGATATCTGCCTACACTTTGATAAGAAAAAGAAGCCCTTTCTCTGTATGGAGAGAGTAACTTAGACCCTTAGGATTCAGTGTGCTTCCTACGAATACCAGAGTAACCTGAAACAGAGCCAAGATTTCTCCAAATTCCAGTGTAGTATCTTAAACCACAAGACCATCCCTTCACCAACATGCTAAATAACTTCAGTATTTCAGCCGATATGATAAACTTCTAATATTTGCCAAGATATTATTGGAGTGAAAAAAAATAAATCAATTCAGATTTTAAATGCAAGATTTTACATGAATTTCATAAAAATATATGTCAATATAGCTGATTTAAATCAAGCATATTTAGTGGTTATAGAATTAGCCAGATTTTAAGGCTTTTTGCAGCAGGTTTTCAGCAGCAGTTAGTATTTCAATTTCCGAGGTACCGTTTGGTTTTTAATGAATATTCATAAGTTCTGGTCCCTTCTAAAACTAAAAAGAGTTTTTCTTGAGTCCTGTTCCTTTCCCTATTAAAAGTTTAATTTAAAAATGCTTGAGTCCTTTCAAGTACCTCCTATCAAATTCCTTCACTTGGACCAAGGTACCTCTTGGATATTACTTTGACAGAATTAAATTTATTTAATGAGCATTAATGTATTGGGTTTGTGTGGCAAGGTTTGGGGGGGGGGGGTCCAGGGGGGGCTTTGGATGAGAGGCT
>VYZV01036276.1:45950-67459 GCA_013401275.1 Pandion haliaetus | reverse complement strand
TGCAGCCCATGGAGGTCCACGGTGGAGCAGATATCCACCTGCAGCCCAGGGAGGACCCCACACTGGAGCAGGTGGATGTCCGAAGGAGGCTGTGACCCCATGGGAAGCCTACGCTGGAGCAGGCTCCTGCCAGGACCTGCAGGTTTGTGGAGAGAGGAGCCCACAGAGCAGGTTTTATGGCAGGACTTGTGACCCCGCAGGGGACCTACACTGGAGCAGTTTGCTCCTGAAGGACTGCAGCCCATAGAAGGGACCCATGCTGGAGCAGTTCATAAAGAACTGCAGCCCGTGGGAAGGACCCACATTGGAGAAGTTCGTGGAGGACTGTCTCCCATGGGAGGGACCCCACGCTGGAGCAGGGGAAGAGTGTGATGAGTCCTGCCCCTGAAGAGGATAAAGCAGCAGAAACAGGGTGTGATGAACTGATCATAACCCCCATTCCCCATCCCCCTGCGCCACTGTGGTGGGTAGGTAGAGAATCCAGGAGTGAAGCTGTGCCTGGGAATAAGGGAGGGGTGGAGGGAAGGTGTTTCGAAATTTGGTTTTATTTCTCATTACCCTACTCTGGTTGATTGGCGATAAATTAAGTTAATTTTCCCCAAGTCAAGCCTGTTTTGCCCATGACAGTAATTGGTTAAGTAATCTCTCCCTGTCGTTATCTCAACCTGGGAGCCCTTTGTTATATTTTCTCTCCCCTGCCCAGTTGAGGGGGAGGGAGGGTGTGATAGAATGGCTTTGGTGGGCACCTGGCGCCCAGCCACGGTCAACCCACCACATCATAGCATTAAAACCGCATACTGTGAAGACATGCATTAGCACACTGGAGAACATGGCTTAAAAAACAAGACGTGAAGCAGGGTTTCTTTCCTTCCTTCCTTTCAACAAATCACACATCAATAGGCAGTTACTTAGACATCATCTTTATTACTTTGTCAATGGAACGTTTTCCCCAAAGTAGTTATTCCTTAGTCATTCTATGCCCAGTCTTGCTCCTGTTAATTCTGAGGCATTGCAAAAATCTTCATTTGTTTCAATGGTACAGGATAAAACCGTCAAAGAACAACTCATCTCTCAAGAACTCCATAGTCATTTAACAGTGCTGCTGTTTGGCAAATTCAAAGCCACAAATCCACACTGAAAGCAAGGCCCATTTCTCAGGCTTGCTTCCTGGATTATACTAGTATAAATGAGTGTAAAAAGCTGGCCAGTCAGAGCAACTTTTTCTGTCCTCTCATGCTGGTAAATGCCCACACCAGTTGTAGAGCCTCCAGTGACATGGCCTTACCATTACATTGCTTTCTTGGTTGTACAGGCCACTGTCACCTTTGGTCCCCCCTTTTTATTGTCTTATTTTTCCTACTGCTGCAAATTCCTATCAAGTACCCTTAGATCTCACTCAGTTTTAGTCCTTCAAATTGTTTTGGTTCTGGCTTTGGGTCCAACACGATGAAAATGACCTCTGACCTGTTGCTGTATAAGTCACCTTAACCAAATGCTCGAGTCACTGAACTCAAAGGTTTTGTGTATTAAAAATAAGTCTCCCAATTTCTTATTAGACTTTTCCATATTTAAGTCTCCCTAACTGGCTGCAAAATGCATTTGGCTGGTTGTGAGGTACACAGTAAGTACTCAGCAAATCATAGGACCACAGAAGAATTCAGGTTGGAAGGGACTGCAGCAGATTTCTAGCCATACCTCCTGCTAAAAGCAATGTCAGCTACAAAATAAGGTCAGGTTCCTCAAGGGTTTATCTAGTTGGTGCTTGAAACCTTCCCAGGACAGAGACTGCACACCCTTTGTGAGCAACCTGCTCCAATGCCCAACTGTCTTCATGGGGAAGAAGCTTCTCCTTACGTTCAGCCTCAGACTCTTGTTTCAACTCAAGTATGGTGTTTCTCATAAATCACTCTGAAGGCTGTGGCTCCATCTTTTTGGTAACAACCTTGTACACACCAGGGGCTGCTGGTAGTGTCCCCTCACCCCACGCCAGCAAGCTGCCTCTTCTCCAGGCTGAACAAGCCCAGCTCCCTCAACCCGCTTCCTACAGGGCAGGTGATCCAGCCCTGGGCATCTTGGTGTTCCTCACCTGAACTTGCACAGGAGTGCATTTTCCAGCACTGGAGATCCAAGAACTGGAGGCTAAGAAGTGCAGAGTGAAGGGGAATAATCACTATCCCTGTTAATACTGCCCATGATTCTGTTAGCATTCTTTGCTGCCAAGCCACAACACTGGGTTATTTCATCTTCCTGCCTATCAGGAACACAGGTCCTCTTCACCAAAGCCACTTCCCATCCAGTCAGCCACAGGCTGTGTTGGGTGCAAGGGGCTCAGCCTTCCCAGCCGCAGAACTTTGCACTTCTCCTTGTTGAATTTCATAACATTCCTGTTGACCCATTCCTCCAGCCTGTGTCTGGTCCCTATGCCTAGGTCCCTATGAATGGCAGCCCTACTCTTGACTCTGTGGATTGTTACCCCCAATTTGGTGTCATCTGCAAATCTGATGAGAGTACGCTCTGTCCCATGGCATCCTCAAAATCACTGTTAATATAAAGCCCTTTTTTCTTACTAGGTAAATCATCAGATTAAGCATTTTTTTTCCTGTACATTTGCAGCTGCTCATTGTCAGGAGTGGTAAAAATAAAATCTCCACAAAGAAAAGGACATTTTGGTTTGCATATTTGCCCCCAACTCCATAAACTGTAATCAGCAACTAATAGTCCCAAGTAAAATGCCACATTTTTCAACACCTATAGTTAATAACTGCTAGATATGTTTGCCCAAGACTATTTTCCTGGCTTATGACCATGCCTTAAATTCCATCTTCAAATAAAGTTTAAATATCCTTTTCATGTTACTTTCTTCAAGTTCTTTTCCATCATATTTTTCCATATCAAAGCAGCCTGTAAAGTCACTTTAATTCCTGAGAAATTTTCAAAAATCACATCACTTTTCCATAGCCATATCTGGAAACAGTTACACTACCTTGGCTTAATCTTCCTATTAGTTTCTGTGCTCCTTTCATGCTCTACTTTTTTTGAGCCACAAATCCACTGTTCTATCCACTTATTAGATTTCAAATAATCATAGTCACAGGGACCAACAGCACTGGAAATATCCTCCCAAATTATTGATTTCACTCGTAATATTATCACAATGTATTTTTATAAAATCCATACAAACATTAATTGTGTTTCTTCTTTTCTTTGCTAGTTACTGAACTGAAGTTATTTGCTTTCCCTGCAGACTTACTTCCTAACACTCATCCTAATATTTTCCTTATACCTCTTTTGTGTAAAGAGTGATCTTGATTCTTCTTTTCCACAGAGGTCTATAAAGTTCGAAGTTTTGCATATCTGCAATGAAGCTACAAGATTCCCATATATGTTTATGTTGAAATGAAAACAACTTTTTCTTCCTTTCAACTCCATCTTACAGTGCCTTAATCCTAAAAAGAGTCAATATGATAGTAAAACAGGACTAGAAAAAATTTAAAAATAGCTTCATTTTTTTCTGGTAGCGCTCTGGATGCAGTCAGCTCTGTACACAAGGGTGGAGATACAGAGTACATTCCTATGGAATTCAGCAGATGATGACTTAGAGGAAATGGGCACAATGGTTATGTACTAAAACTCAACACTTACCAAACCAATACAAACACATCTCACATATAAGTGTGTATGTGTATTCATGGCTACATAGTATACAAATATTGGTAGTTTAGATTGCCATGTTTGCAATCATTCACATATTACCAGAAAGGAAAGAATAGCAACAGGAATCAATGTAAAATTTGAAACACCACAAGTACACATATACGAACAGATGCTGATTGAAACAGTCTTAACAATAATTTATTGTTAACTAATGTATGAGATTTCTATGTGAAAATCAAATCTCTGCTTTATATTAAATGGCTGAATGCCAGTTCCCAGTTTTGTATACCACCACTTGAGAGAACAAATTAGTGTTCCACATTAAACTTTTTACAGATTAATTACTGCCTGGGATATAAGTAAAAATGCTATTTCACTCCCAAGTTATATCTGTATTTATATTAATCCAGTTACTCTGCTAAACTGATGTCAGTTCAAAGTGGTCAGCTAAAATACCACTACAGCAAACTGAGTAGGAGTTAACAAGTCAAGCAAGTCAAGCAAATCAACAAAATCAATATCAACTTCTAAAGTAAATAGGAAATTAAAATACAATGATACTTTTTAATATATTATTCTAAGACAAGACACCAAGTGTTGAGGGCTTGGAGGTGCTGCAGGTATTTGGGGGAAAAACCATGATAGAACAAACAAATATTTTTTAGACTAGTGTTATGGGTTTGTGTGGCGCAGTTTGCCTTGGTGGCAGGGGAGGGGGGCTGCAGAGGCGGCCCCTTTAAGAAGTTGCTGGTAAATTCGCCGCCCCAAAATGTCGGACGTGCCAAAATGTCGGACCCACCTCTAGGCGGGGAGTGACGGTGGTAACGCCTCTGGGAGAACATATTTAAGAAGGGGAACCGCTAGTGTGTGGGTTGGGAAAAACCTGAGAGGAACATCTCTGCCGATACTGGAGTCAGTGAAGAAGGAAGGGGGAGGAGGGGGCGCCTGAGGAGGCTGATGGCTCTGCAGCCCGTACTGAGAAGGCAGGCTGTCCCCCTGCAGCCCATAGAGGTGAACGGTGGAGCCGAGGCTCCCGAAGATGGCCGTAACCCCATGGTAAAAACCGCGCTGAAGCAGTGTGAGACGGGAGAGCAGCCCGCAGAAAGAACCCACGCCAGGGAAGTTCGGGAAGAACTGAAGCCCGCGGAAAGGACCCACGCCAGGGAAGTTCAGGAAGAACTGAAGCCCGTGGAAAGGACGCGCGCCAGGGAAGATTGTGAGGAACTGCAGCCCGCGGAAAGGAACCACGTTGGAGAGGTTGGTGAAGGACTGTCTCCCGTGGGAGGGACCCCACAGTGGAGCAGGGGATGAGTGAGGAATCTTCCCCCTGAGGAAAGGAGCGGCAGAGACCATGTGTGGCGAGCTGACTCAACCCCCATCCCCTGTTCCCCTGCGCCGCTGGGGGGAGGAGGTAGAAATCATCAGGAGTAGAACTGAGCCGGGAAGGCGGGAGGGGTGGGGGCAGGTTGTTCTGATGTTTAGTTTCCCTTCCTAATACCCTTGTGTTTTGTTTTTGTTTTGATTTGTAGTAAATTAAATTGATTTTGTTTCTTCCCCAAGTTGAGCCTATCTTTTGCCCGTGACCATAAGTGGGGAGTGATCCCTCCCAGTCCTTGTCTCGACCCACGAGCCTGCCTTTGGATTTTCTCCTCATCCCAACATGGCCAGGCGCGGGGGTGGGGGGTGAGTGAGCGGCTTCGTGGTGCTTTGTTACCGGCTGAGCTGACCTGAAACCACGACAACTAGACAAAGCAAGTATGTGCAAGTGGGAAGCTCCCTATCCAATAAAGGAAAGACTGCAAGAAAGAACAATTGTTGGAACTCAAGCTACGCTTGGGATAGAAATCAGTTTCATTGGCTGGAAATAATAGTTTAGACCGATACTAGGAAAATACCAACTGTAAGGACCATAAAATACTGGAAAAGATGTAAAAATCTTCTCCATTGCAAATTTTCCAGAACAAAGCTAGAAAAACATCTGTCAGAAATGACCTTTCTGTATTGATCCTGCTCCAGCCATCGAGAGGGGCTCAGTTGGGCTTGCTTACCATCCACATGTTAAGGACTCAAAGTTTAATTAAAAAAAAAAAAAGAAAAAAGAAGAATATGAACTCAAGGTGAAATACCTCAATGAAAAAACTCATTTACATTTTTCCTTATAGGACATTTCTTAACGTTTGTGAGGGGGGTTTTATTTATTTGGAATGAACAGGGTGTGGCCCTTACCCACATACAGACTGACTTCTTTCCTCATTATATTAACCCTGAATAATCTGAAATTTAACTTTTGGAGAAATGGGGAAATCACTTACCAGACCCTATGAAAGCTGGTATGTTCCACCTGCTCTAAACCTTGCAACTCTCTAGTCATACAATTAACAAAAAGCCCTCAGTGCACAGTCACAATCTATTAACACCAAAGTAAAACAATTTGCTGCATTTTAAGTAAAATATTTCTGATAGTGCATACTTTACCAGTTATGTCATGCTGTTTGAATGACTCACTGTAGATTTGATACTGATTAGGGCAATGTTTCTTCAACCATTTGCAGACATCCTGCTGCGTCCATAACGCCACAGGCTTGGTCAGCTTCACAGTCCCAGACTATAAACACAGAATGAAGAACAGAAATTATGTTTAGTCCTCACACAAGTTTCAGAAATATTAATCTGTGATGTCCATATACGATATTAAAATAATAAATGCAAGATAGGAGCTGCTCTGACTGGCAGATATCCAATACTCACCAGCACATTACACAAGACCCAGCTCTTCAAATGTATCATGGAAGAATCACACACAGTGAAAGTTTCTTTAACATTAATTTGCATTGCATACGTGTTCCTTGCATCAAGGAAACATACTGCATGATGTCTTACTTAAATAACAATTTAAAGACTGACCAACTCTGACTGCACCCAAAGAGAGTTGCAGTCTCTGAAGCCTTCAAATTCACAAGAGAGATGTATATTTGTGTCCCAGTTTGGATATAACCACGGAAGACCAGGAGTATCCTCAGGCCAGGCATGTTCCTCAACTACAACTTGCCCTTTAGTGCAAACATTCTTAAAGACTGGTTCAACTGGGAAAAGGAGACTACACACCAATGGAGGTAGAGCTGGTGATATCAGTTCATACTGAGCATATCAGCTGACATCATTCCTAGTCTGTGATGTTTACAAGTAGTTTTAGTTTTTCTGCTTCTTTTTTGCCTTTAAACCTCCTATAATCACCAGTATGTGAAATAAGTAGGACTTTTCCTTAAAACAGTTGTTTCTTTAGAAATAAATGGAAAAAAAAATCACTGTTCAATACTTTCCTAAAAATTCAGTTTTATAATAGATTATTTGAACAAATAGATTAAGTTTATACATAAAACATTCATAAATTAAGTCAATTGCATTATCATATGTATAAAGTCACATTTCATTTAATCAAACAGTTCACCTTTGCACATACACATTTTTAACCATATAAAAATGCTGAGTTCTAGACAATCTGAACTGCAGGGATTTAAACCCTCTTGTCAAAGTAGGCAAAACAACAAAAAAATAGAAAATATATTCAAAGTGACTTCATCTTTTTCTGCAACACGGTCTGCCCAGAAGACTAAGAAAATCTTAAACAGATGGGCTGTTATTACCAACAATAAATGTTTAACACTGGACATTGCCGATGTAAGTGGGTGTGAACACCAATGTCATCATTTACTTCATGATTTTGTCAAAAGAACCAAGTCTACAGAATAAAATCAAAGTATCTTTGTTCCTATTCTGTGCATGCAGAATACCTGTCCACCAGCTCCTTGGTGGTGCAGAAGGTTCAAGAGAAGTTTTTCTGCACAAATTTGAGGTGTAGTGGAATGTCATCTCAAACATTCTTCTCCGTTAGGACTCATGGCGGATTCCCTCAATATTGACAGCCAGAGTTTATCCCAGAATTTACGCAGATGTACTTTGTCAGACAGACCTTTTCAAAGTTGCTTTGAAATTTTTCATTACTAGAAGCCCAAAGGACCAAAGCAGTTTTAAGCTAGTGCTTTGCTTGTCCTATTAAGTCCATAAAGTACACCATGCAAAGTTATTAAGTTAGGGCCAGGGAATATGGCAGCTAAAATTCCAATGGGCAAACATGTCTTGAATTTCTCAGGTCCAATTTTCCCTATCTCTTTTCTATTTCCTGTGTAGAAGTTAAATAAACAGCAGGAAAATTATAGTTGAGTATATAATACAATGCACATCCCTTGGCTCAGTCTTTTTTGTTTTGAACAAAAGTACACTCACCAGAAACACGAATCCTGTTTCAAAACACACGAATAGGCACCATCCACATTTAGAGGTATCACAATAATGCACAAACCACCCCAAATAATTCCCATCTTTTGCAGAAGCCTGACTGACAGACTTGGCATCCACAAAAAAAGAAACTTCCAGAGGTGTTGATGGTGCACTGTAACCAGGACAGCGTTTGTTCTACCACTAGCCTTTCTGAGAAGCATGCCAGTCTTCTGCACATACAGAAACCCGCTCTAGACACTGCATAGGTCTCGAGAAAGGGCAACCTCTGTAGGGAGAGCAAGTGCTCTGTAACTGTTCCTCATGCAACTAGGAAGATCAAAGCCTCCTCTTCGAACTTCTCTAGCCTACTTGTTACTGCTGTTTGAGTCAAAGAAGAAACTGAATATCAATGAAGAGCCCAACCTTATGGTATCAGTTAGCTGATTTTTATTACACGCATATATAAATGCATGTCCTTCACAAATACATCAAAGAAAAAAACAAGTAAAAATAGCCATATAACACAAGCAGTCCCTCAGATTCCATAGAAATCCCTGAACAACGGGGTCAAGGTTTCAACGTGTATCTTTATATGAGTTACTGCTTGAATTTAAAGATATCTCTTGAGCATTGGAATTTTTGAAGACTAGAAGAAAGTCCGTAAGCCCTTGAAAAATAAATTGTTAATGGCTTTTCTTGTACATAATAAAAATACTTAAATTACAAATATTTGTATACAAATATATATAGCTAGCTATAGATTTACAAGCTATTTATTCCCAGGTGAAAGTACAAAAGTAGTGCCAATATTTGTTTTAACTAAAAGGTTGCTCTTTTCAGTTCAGCAACTATCTTCCTCTCAAAAAGTTTAAGCACCATCATGTTAAATATCTGAAGAAAAAGTTTATCAGCAATTACAGTACAAATTTAACATTTCTCTCCATACCTGCAGAACTGAAAGATGGTTTCAAATGTAGCTATTATGCCATGCAATATACAGATCACTGCACAGCAAACATACATGCTGATTTTTTTACTGTCCAATGTTCAGAATTACAGTTGAAACATGTTTGACTTAAACTTACAACTGCAGTCCAAAAAGGACATTTTTACATTGACACCATCAAGCATTATGTTTCATTTTCTAATTCATAAGGACTTGATGAGTTAGAAGAATACAGGGTTTTTAAAGCAATGGTTATAAAAAGTATATTGTTCCAAAAATGAAAGCGACAACATCATACCCAAAATATTTTCCAACCAGATGCTCTAAATGAAAGCCTATTAAAAAATACGCATTGCTCCCACAAAATTGATTTGTTAGTTTCTTCCCTGCTCTAAAACTAGATTTTATACTAAAAAAAATTCCCAGTAAACCAAAGAAAATTACCCTTACCTTAAACATACCTATCAAATGAGTCCCCTGTTACTAACTATATATAAACTACCTACACAGGTGGAAAACATATTGTTTTATTTTATTTCTGTTTATCATCCCAGTCAAACAATAGTCGCACGCTGATTAAAATTAAATAACGTATATTTAAAAAAAAACCACAACATTTCTTTGTTCCAGCCTTCCTTTTCATTTTCCTGACATAAACTCATCCTAAGATGACCCTTTGCTGGCAACATTTTAATAGTTTTAATCCTGCCAAACACTATGTGAACTCACGTGCAAGATACAGATCTAATAAGAATAAAAGTCTTCAGTATTCTGATGTTTTCTTGTATATTTGAAGGAAACCCTGTTTCTTCAGGATTTTGTGTCAAACTTTCTTCTAAGTTGCCTAACCTCAGTTTTTGCTATGTGTATCTCAAATTATAAAAATGACTCCCAAGAAGAAAAATTAGCATATTTAATATGTGACACAATTTCATGCTCTCTTTGTTCCATGGTGCAGAGAAGACAGTACTTACAGAGAAGACAGTACTTACAATCACAAACTCAAGAATAAATACATAAACAAATTAAACTTACAGCCTGCGCACTACTAGAGCATATTTCAGTGTTCAGATTAGCATTAGCAACCAAACCCTGCTCTTGCTAAGCAATGACGTACAAGTGATCTCTTCAGCCTTCCAGGTGCAGTTTAGCAAGCCTGCCAATTTTGAAGGTCAATTTATTCACCAGAATTTGTCTGTCTTTATCATATTTTACTCCAGAAAAGAAAGAAAGGCTTCTGTATTTTTGAGTGACGGAGGATACAATCTCATTATTAAAACCACTTTACATACCATGAGCCAAGTTATTTAAAAGAGCTTCTCCAACCCAAACATTTGTTGCACTTACAAATCTGCTCAGATTACAAAATCCAGGGATTGTAGAGGTCAAGGTCCTCAGTCAAACAGGGCTGCAGGTCTGCTGTTAGAAGGCTGCCTGATAACATTTATAACATCCAGTTTGCCAACCTACTGATCCTGACATATAAGCAAAGTCAATGCATATTTACATTCAAATTTATCCAAAATTAGACCCTACACTTTCTGCCTAAAAAAACACGTCTATGAAACAGGGGTACTGCTCAAAGCATTAAGGCAGATGCTGCTCCAACACACATCACCAGAGACTCTGCTCTGGAGTTTACAGTTTAACTAGAGAAAGACAAAGCAGGACCAATTTTGTTACAGCTGTGTTGGTCAAAGGACATAAGCAAGGCTAGGCTGCAAGGAGGAGCAGCATCACTTATTATAACAGCAGTGTGGAGCTCTACCAGCTGTGTTTCAGATACAAAGAAATGTTCACGCGGAGTAGACATGGAGTACAATTGCTCAATGTTGAGCCATTATGTTAACCCAGTTAGGCAGTTCAAGAGAAAAAAGGGCTGATAGCTGTGAGGAAAGGTATGGGAGAAGCAAAGGAAAGAAGTAATAAGGTCACTGCCACCTAGTAGGGACTGAGACAGTGAGATGGGTGGCTGTCACCCCCAGTATAATGCAGCGTCATCTGGGGCAGGAAACATTAAAATGCATCAGAAAACCATTGACATGTCTGTGATCAGAGGGAGAGACTGGGAAGAAAGAAACAGGAACACTTCATGTGTGAAGTTAAGAAGGAAATATTTGTTAAATCAAAACATAATGTCTTCTGCAAGCAAACTATAAAGGGCCAAAGATATATTTGAAAATTAGAAAAATAAAATTTTATGTGTATCTGATACAGATATATAAAGACAGAACTTAAACTACACAGCTCCAAAAACTATCTAATTGTCAAATCTTTCAGGCTGCTCCAGATGCAAGACTAACAGCATCATCTTCATCGTTTATGACAAGAAGCAGCAGAAGCAGCAATGCCCAGTAAGAATTTCAAAACTATGATTTTTTTTTTTTAATATGCTTGGGTTATATTTCTAAAACTGAGACAATAAGTATCTTTTTCATATATTCCAAATTACTTCTCCAACATTTAACTGCCTATATAGAATCCAGAATCAATGACTAACATAAAAGCTGGTTTCAGTTCTGGAAAGAACAGAAAAAATGAGCCAGCCTTCTGAATGTGTTTTTACATGGTATCTTAAAATATTGAAGAATCTGGAAAGGACACATTTTGGTTTAGAAATACACTCAGAAAGTCATACTTACAGATTTTTGCAGCAAAGACTGAAGAAAATTACAGTAATAAGCAGACACCCCATAAAACCACTGAAACCTCCATTGTGTTGGGTTCCCATTTGTGTTACTGAGAATTTTAATACCAAGAAGAGATGAAAACAACAAACAAAAGGAAATGTATTTGTTTAAAAAAAAAAAAAAACAAACAACAAGGAAAATACTAAGACACTTTCCCTTTTATGTTGATAGATTGAATGTTTAAAACTTTAATTGGATCAGAAATTCAAATAGTCACATTCTAATTTATTACTTAAGTCACTGTGAAAAACAAAATCAGTATGACAAATAACATTATTTTTTTAAAAAAAATCATTGCAATTTAGTTTAAAGCACACTTTAAAGGCCAACTTTGCGCCAACTTTGGTTAACTAAGACATAAACCCCAGTGCCACCCTGGAAGGATTAAAATAGAGAAACTACAGCAGCTATTGTCTAAGTCATACACCTATGACTGATCAACACACAATGTCCACTTTGAATGAAAACTATAAAGACATGGGAGACCCACCACGACTCCCAAATTGTGCCAGAAGCATGGTCAGTTAGCACCTTGCATTCCCAGAGTTGCAAGCTTGCGTCTCACATTTGCAGCCCCAAACTGACTTGCTCCACATGGCAAGATGCAAAATGCAACTGGTTGGCCTAATCTATGACCCCCTGAGCATGGCAGAGTCATATAATGATGCCACGAGCAAGACCAGGAGGCTGTGCTGCTCCCAGGGCACTCACAGCTATTAAGACAGCCTGATGCTCAAAACGTGCTGCTGCAAGTGGCACCCAGCCCACATCTCAACCCTTCCCCCATCGCTCCCATGCATCTTGTCCTACACGTAGTCCCTCCTTCCCTAGTCCAGTCTGCTGCTACATGGCCACACCATGTTGCCTGACATCACAGTTCATATATGGGATCCCACAACAGACAAGATCAGTTACAAGTACACACAACAGGGAGTTATTTCCCACTACTGGTCTGCAGAAGGATCAGAGTAGAGCTATAACACCTTCTGGTTCACCCAAATCCACATTCTCAGAACATAGTGGTTTTTTAAGAGAGGCAACTCAGTGCAGCCAGCTCACTGTCTTGCAGGAGCACAAATGAAGTCCAGACAAGGTACCTGAGGCCCCACAACAACCACATCCTCACTGACTCCGAGCTAGTTCAAACACACCTGAAGTCCAAGGAGAGACACAAACTAGACCCGCAGAAAGATCACTGCCCCCTTGATCCAGCCACTGAACAGATGAGGACAGCCTTCTGACATGGGCGGGGAGAGAGGAAAGAACAGAGTTAAAGAGGGAGATGAGGACACCTGAGCAGCACAGGGCTCTAAGCACAAGATGAATAGGGCCAGGTCAGCCCCTTCTAGGAAGGACAAGGTAGGGGAAAGACTGGAGACTAGCAGGGAAGCCATGGAAGGTGCAGGAGAAGTAGAAAAGGTCCTATAAAATAGATCTGCTATTTGCTATTCCTATCCCCCACTTTCTAGAGGAAAAGGAGAGGAACAAATGCCACTTCTACGAGGGCCTCCCTCCTATATTAGCAGCAGTGGTCCACAGCCTCCCATCTCTCTCACTTACAGTCTCTTCACCTTTTCACAACCCCAGGGGCCAAGTCAGTCACTGGCTTCTTTTTGTTGCTTCCAGCAGACTGCTGTAAATTGCTGTCCCTACCAAGAGACTGCTCTGGCAGTGCTTAAAGTCAGCTCTGCACAAGCACAAACTTCTACTCCAGGGTCCCACATTAGCACAGAACCACCACTTGTTCAAAGACCAATGAACAAAGAGGGAGGTTTTATCTGGCTTTCAAGCAACACCGGGACTGACCCAATGCAGTACCTTCTGTACCGGTGCCACCAGCTTAGGTGTACTACAAACAGACTGCAAAGGGGGTAAAAAGGAAACAAACTATGAAAAATAATGAGATTGATCTGGAAAGTAAGAAGTTATTAGAAGGAGTTAACTCCCTCTTAAGGCTGTCACAAGTATAACCATCAACAGGAAAGGATAAAGCTGTCCAAAAAAATATCACTGACCATTATCCTGATTGGGATAAAGACAGTATCAAAACAACAAGCAAGGATAAATACGGTGACACATTTCCCACTAGAGTACTCTCATTGAATGAGATATCGCACTCTTAAAGCAAGAATCATGACTGGCAGATGCCAGTGTTGATGTAAGTGGCAGTGGTGCTATCGGCAAACTGTGAAGAACTGAAGTGTCAGGACGAGAAAGGAGAAGACAGAGCACTCCTCAGCATTGTCAAGAAACTTGCCTTACATCATTCTAATTGCTATCAAAAATCCCGAGAGCTACAACCAGGACAGACAGGCCAAAAATACTTAAAATAAAATCACAAATAGGACCAGGAACAAAATCAATTTTAGGTGTTGACAGCCAAATCCAAATCAAAGATTTGTTATGTTTTAAAATTCACTTCATCTAAAAATCCTGCATTTTTAACCTTGCCAAATTTTAGATCCATTTCACTCAGTGCAAAAGATTCCTTCCAGTCCAAAAATTAAGTATTTGCTTTTGGATATTTGCAGAGAAAACGCAGAGAGGAAGACTTGCTCTATCAGGGTGAGGGTTCCTACTTCGCAAAATATGTCAATTGTTTGCTACTTCTTCACTGATGTGGCTTTGATTCCCCTTCTCTACCTGAGACAATTCAAACCTGTTCAAGTCCGGGCTCTAACCATCACTACCTTATATAACAGATTACAGTCTTCACAAGTAAATACAAATCGTCCTGCTTTTACAAACAGAAACCTACTCTGTATCCTGCGTAGATCTGGAGAGCGGACAGTTTCTGTTCACACAGCAGGTGCTCCACTAGCATGCCTTGTGCAGCTATGAAGGTAAGAGGTTCCTCCTTGAACTTCTCTAGCCTGCTTGTTACAACTACTGAGTCAAAGAAGAAACAGAATTTCAATTCAACAGCCCTGTATTAACAGCAACTTACAAGTAATTAACTAAATTTTATTACAAGCACATGTTCTTCATTGCACCTAACCATCCACTACAGCAAGAATAAAAATTCAAGACAATCACCCTCGACATAGTACACATAACTTGCAGGTTAGCTCATCTTTTATCCTGTCTTAAGGACTAAATACTACACCCACTGCGAAGATGACTTATGGCATGAGTCTTCATCACTGAATACTCCGTTCAGACTGGTAGTAGGCATAGGAAAGTGCCCCATCTTGGTGAAAGCTGTAAGTTCAAATCCGTTCAGGTACACGTAGGAAAGCAAACAGGAATATCTAACAAGACAGTGATGAAATGTAGCTCCCTCTTTTCCAGCAGTTTGTCCTGAACTCAGAAATACTGTCAGAGCAACTGAAATACCACTTTTGAGGAAGTTCAGTATTTGTCAAAAATATTTTCTCCAGGTCTAGAATAAAATAAAAATTAAAAAAAATAACACCACCCAAAACCTACCTATACTACAAAACTGACAATTACAAAGGAGTCTCCATTCCCACTTTTTCTTTTTTTTAAACTAATCCTGGCACCTCTGCAAGTTTCATCTTGGTCAGTTACATCTACAGTTGAACTAAACTGAGACTGCTTATCAGGAAGGTCATTAAAATAAATACAAACCACGCGTATAAGTAGGTCCACTGATTTTCTTGGAATTTCTCACATAGTTATTTAAAGATGGTCATACAGAAGAATTTAGCTAAAAAACAGTCTGTAGCAGCAAAAAAATCCATTGGCCAAACTAGACTGGAAAATTGTTTAATTTGTACAAAAATATCAATAATACACTGAAATCTTGTTGCTTTTTAGTTACAGAACAATAAACAGCAAAGGATGAGAGCTAAAAATTTAAAGATCTCAAGGACAGCACAAAGTTTTGATTTTATACTGAGTTAAAGAAAGTTGGTCAGCCTGTATTTGTTTTGTGGATCATGGGAATATTTCTGACTCATAAGCATATATATTTGGTGATGCCTGATCTGCAATTCTTCAGTCATGTAATTGGATTCTTTCAAAAGCAGCTCCATTATCAGTGGTTAGCAATAAGAGTCACAAAACAGGCTGCCTTGAAATGAGAAGAACTAGAGAGGATGTAGGTATTATGACATGTACCTTAATGGCAGAGTTTTCTAAGTCTCATAAAAATTAATTTTCTTTACTAGGAATACTACTATAATACAAATAGGTCTCTATTTAATGGGAAAAAAAAGTGGTTGTACAGAGTAGTACTCTGGTAACTACAGTATTCTGTCGAGAAGATACTCAACATGTCACAACCTAGGGTTTGAGAAGTATCTGTGTATTTTTTTTAATAGCTGCTTATGTCAGAGGTTAAGGGTACAGTCCCTTTTTTTGTAAAGACACAGTGAAGCATTTCTATATGAGAAGAGCTATAAAAGAAACCGTTACTTCAGTGTTAGCAGGTAGTGAGGTTAGTTCCACCATTAGCTCAACAACAGCACATTTGTACAAGGAGAACATCTAACATCCTGAGAGGATCTTAATCCCTGTTAAATAATGACAGGTTGCTTTCTTACAAGGTTTACTCCTTCTGAGTGAATCACATTTTTGGCACCTTTGTTTCCAGCAGATGTGCCAATTAAGAGGCTTGTACTTTAAGAAGTAGTATAACCTTTCTATGCCAACTTTCAGTCTTTATGGATAGGCTCATTCATATGCAGAAGGCAAGTGCAGCAGCCAAGGCATTTTATACCACAACAGCAATCAAAGTTTTCTAGATATCTTTGCCAGTTGACTCAACTATATTCTCTTGAGCCAAATACATTTTGAGGAGAACAACTTTATAGGCCAGATGTATACATGAGTATGAATAAGAAAAGGTCTCTGAGCCTCAGCTGACAGGTCAACCTCTTGCTTCCCAGTAAGACATTGCTTCCACTTCCAGCAAAGACAAATGTTGACAGAAGAGGCAGATTATCCCAGCCATCTGATTGATGCAACAGCATTGCAATGCCTGTGTGGAAGGTCACAACGGATTTCTTAAATATCTAGAAGGCAGATACACTACTTATTTTTCGAAACAAGCAGGGCACTTCTTTCAATGTAATTTCTTGCTAATTACTTTTGAGAAACTAGTCTTCTCTCCCTATTAAGGGAATTCCTGTATCGTATTATCATCCCTATGAAGTCCTACATTCATAAAAAGAGCATAAGCACTACAATGCCCTTTCATCCCCTTTATTAGAGAAAGCAAAAAGCCTCAAACTGAGATTCATGATGGCCAGCCCCTCCTGGCTAGGAAGCAGCCTAAGTTAGCCAACAAGAAGATGCAGAAAAAGCCCCAGAATACAAGTCCCATATTTATGTCAAGGCCAGCCTAGGCCAAAGAGAGACATCTCTCCTCACTCACAGCAAGCATCTCTTCTTGTAGTGCAGCAAATAAACTCGAAAGCAAAAGAAAGGTCAGAAGCTTGTCCTTATTTTAAAAGGAAACAGAAGGATGTGGTAGCAGCACTGTCTCTGCTCAAAAAACTGAAGATTTGGAGCCATAAAGCCCACATAGATGGGACTTGGCAGACCAGATTCAACAGATTCAAGGCAGGGGCAGGAAGGCAGAGGTTAATATTGTTGCCATGCTCTGAACATATCTCCTAGATGAGGCCATTCATGGGAAAAAGGGACTTTCCCAGGAACATCCCACTGGGCACCACAGGGAGGCTAAGCAGGGGAGGAATGCCAGTCAAGTGAGGATTTGCATCTTTGGTTCCAGGCACCATTTGTAAATCCAGCCCAAAATGTCCCAGCAACATCTTCCTGGGGAAGGCAGCTATGAGATGTCCCTAGAAATGTGGAGTTGAGATTTTCAACAAAAATATTATGCCCACCTGACCTCAATATAGAGAACTTGGGTCGTCAGGAGATGAATGTGAAAGACAGGCTGAGAGAAGGTAAATTAAACATTGTGAGGAACAATATTAATCTGCTGTAATGAGTCGAGTACATACAATATATATCCTTTCTGGCGAGAGGTCTGTGAAGGGATATCTAAATCAAGGACCTGGGAAGACAAACTGGCCCTGAATAAGAACTAGAAATATTTTAATTACATTTCTGAAAGGAACTCAGTTCCCTTCACTTTCTTGGATCATTTGCTTGCAGTTTAAGATTACATGAAAAATTCACACTAATTCTTCAGTTTCTGTTTGCAGAAAGACCAGTAGCATCAGGCAGTGAACAGCAGGCAGTTCTCAAGATTCACTCCAGGGACAAATTCATCTCACAAGCCAAAAATTAACTCTTGGTTAAGTAGCTGATGTTCTATACACAGACCACTGCATAAAGACACACATAACTTTAAGCATCTCAAATTCCACATCAGGTCTGCCATGCTGGTCTGCTGCCCAGATCTGGGCGTTCGTCTCAACAGCAGTCTTTGGCAAGTGATATTTTTTACACAATTAATACCTTTAACTTTTTTCCTCCAGAGCTGGCACATTTTCTGAATAATAAAAAATGCAGGAAGGTCCAATAATACTTGAATCACATTAATAACAAATCTTCATTTTTATGCAGCTTTTTATATGCATCCAACTACCGATGAATAAGTGACTCCAGGTAAAACTCACAATTGCATTGATTAATTTAAGTCCTTTCTAAGAAGCATTACATTTAAAAATAAACTAATTCCTATCTATCCAGAAACAGCAGGTAAAACTGCAAAGTTGATATGCAAAAGAAAACTTTAGAACTGCAAATGACTTGCCAAACCTGCTTTGCAGTTTTATTTTAGACCACATTACTGCAATGTCTTACAGGTCAGTTGCCAAACTGAATTAGTCCGCTATATATTCTCCAATCCACAATGTTTACTCAAGGTTTTTATGCTGGAAGCTTCTGAATTTGTCCAAATTCAAAACAATACAGGTTCACAAGCAAAAGAAGTTGTTGAAAAAAATTCAAGGATGAGGATGTTTCAAAGGAACCTAGTCAACACTTCTTTTTTTTTGGCAGTCTCTCAAAAGCCTCCGTTTCTAATCTCCCAGACATCAGAATTCAGAGAAATGAACTGTTAAGGAATGTTACCAGACCTTTTACATGAAAACACAGTCAAACACAGGCAGCATGAGTAAATAGCTGGTATAAAGAGCACCATCTACTGACAAGCAGCGTTTTGACAGACCCAGACAGTTTTGCAAGGCACTGCATGGGGCTTCCAAATAATCTAGCTTTTAATGAATTCAGCTTTCTCTTGGAGACGTGAGCACTTTCCACATTTTCTTTCTCACCTGCACTGTCTCTTCTATGCCATTTAGGCTGTTC
This sequence comes from Pandion haliaetus, assembly GCA_013401275.1. Taxonomy (NCBI): domain Eukaryota; kingdom Metazoa; phylum Chordata; class Aves; order Accipitriformes; family Pandionidae; genus Pandion; species Pandion haliaetus. The sequence continues at coordinate 48,640 of VYZV01036276.1, read as the reverse complement.
TCCTGCTCCCGGCTCACAGGACTGCCCACTCGCTCCAAGACGCAGCAGCACAGTTTGAAGTGGCAGCCCGCCCCCCCCCCCATCTTCCCATTTCTCTTCCATTTCACTTTGTCACTGAAGCTTCCCACATGGAACTGCTCACCCCTTGTAGATAGCTGCTACACCACCATTTTACAATTAGAAATTAACATTTCATTACCAGCTAATTATGAGGACATTTCCAAAACTTCCCAGTCAACAAGGATTTTCCACTGAACACTTTTGAATTGCCCCTAAATGAGATGCAATCACCTCATGATTACTGAAAGCCTCAAGGTTTACTTTATGAGATGAAGTATCTTTCTATGTTCTTATGGAAGAGATTATATGGAGTGGAGGTTTCTTCCTCACTTTCATCCTGCTGTCATTTCTTTGAACACAGTACTATATCTAACCTTTTATTACTTTACTACACAAAATTATTAGCAGATGCATATAAGAAAAGGCTGTTATATTATCAATATCCACAAATGGTTCTGATGCTATTCTCTTGGCTAGTGTAATCAGAAATAACCCTTAGGAATGCTATTTAACTTCCTGATCACTTCTAAACCCAGGCAGAATACACAGTTCAGAATGCACTGAACTATTATGGCACATTGTTTGAAACTACTTGCTAGCACTATCACACTTACTGTGTGAGATTTGTGTTGCAACACAGTAAAAGCTAGATTATTTATATATGTTTGGAGAGCATAAAAATAGTAAATTAGAATAACTTTTCTAACAAATTGGTCAAAATTCACTGGTCCTAAAGGCCTTCACTAACAAACATAAGAACCACTTGTGATAATCTCGAAAGTGAAAGTAGGAAAGAAATATTCACATATGGTTTTTGCTTTGTGTTGCTTCACTGATTAAAACATCAATAACACATCTAAAGCTCATCACTTATATTTTTATATTTCATGCTGATTCCAAAGGTGAATGAAACTCAATTTACTGTTTTTACACAATAATCCTTGTCAATCTATTTAGAACAGGATTAAAAGAGAAACAACCGATACAAGCTTTGCTAAGGGAGAGGTTGTAGTCAATCTGTTTATACACGTGGCAGATTAATACCCATTAATAAAAGTATGAGAGAAACTTTCTAATAGGTAGGAAAGTTTCAAGTTCTACCTTGTTTTATAGCCCTACTTGCTTGTGTCAGCACAGTAGTCCTGTTGTTCTAGTATATTTGCATGCAGCAGCAACAATTTTCTGTTTTTACCTCTTCCTCAATTCTAAGATTTATAAATAGTGGCATATTCAGACTAATCCTAGAAATTATTCTTTCTTTGCACTATATTTCATCCCCTGCAGTCAAACTCCCTTTTGCTGCACATATTCTATTACTTTGCCCGATCTCCACCATCCACATACTATCCCTGCAGCCTATGCCTTCCTAGGCTTTTTCTTTTGATCCTTTGAACTCAATCATATGTCCCAGGCTGTGAGATGGATAGATTCACTGCTCCCCATTCAATTGTTCATATAATTATAGCACTGGACGCAGAGGGCTGCTACACTTCTCTGAAGAAAAAATGTTTGCATCTCCTGTTTCACTGTAAGATCACCCTGTTCTCATCTCTTACACATTAGGACAAACTGAAGCATTTGGTAAAGCTGGTAAAGTGGTGAAAAATCAAAACACATTCGGTTATTAAGGTTACTACTCTTTTAAATTGGTATCTCCTGTTCCTCCTCCTAATCTGATTCAGTCTCCCCCTAGCTCTATTTAGACTGCACTTCCACAGACTTTTCTCTCAGCAGCAAAAGCAGCAAAGCAATACTCTCCCTAACTACTGCCAGCATGGAAAAATGATTAAAATAAGGCAAATTAACAAGGAAATGCTGCCAAAGAGGACAGTTCTCACTGGTTGCTCTTGACCAACTAGTACAGAGTACTCTATCACTAATAAAAATCAGAGTAAGGTAATTCAGGTGGATGATAAATTGATCATCAACTCACTGAAGTAAAAGAACTAAACAGTCAACACAATAAAATGAGATAAAGTAGGGACTGGACACTGAAATGTGCTGCAGGAAATACACCAGTAAATGGGGTGCTCCATCATCAGCTCCGTTCAGCCAGGGCACACTTGCACTTCCACTCCATCTTGCCCCCTCTCCAACCTGGTAGAAGTCTTTGAAAGATCCTGAAGGGAACCAGGTTTGTCAAAACAAAACAAAACAAAAAAAAGGGGGGCTGGGGGGTCGAACAACCCAGAACAAAAACCTAGCCACGGGAGAGGGGTATGAGAGGAAGAAGATGATGAACATGCAGAAAATAGTTAAATAAGAATTTCATCAACAATGACCCAGTTTTATTTGCCATGATTGTGCCATGTATAGAGGAGCTAATTTAATTTTCAAGTTCAGTTTCATCTGTTCCGTTTATTTTGTGTTTTTAGAATCACTTGCAATTTACATAAAATATTTTAGGAACACAACAATAGGACGCACCCTGGTGTGGCTTTTTCCCCCCAAATGTCAGGCATGTTCATGTAACCTGACTACACTCTACAGTATTCTTTTTGGAATCAAAACCAAAGACAACTTCCTTTCCTATTCTTGTTCTTTTGGGCTTTTATCAGCATTTTTGTGTCCTTTGGAACCTGGAAACCAGGGTAGGGGAGGAAAAGTCAGTGGGGAGTGGGGGAAGAAAC